>AYEL01061839.1:0-63212 GCA_000484575.1 Olivierus martensii
TTCGTTGGTTTCATGGTGTTCGAAGAAGCAGACACTTGTCGCTTTATCCTCGACAGAATCGGAATACATTGCTTTGTGCGTAGCAACCTGTGAAATGCTGTGGATACGTAAAATTCTGAATGATTTATATATTGACACTACCAGGCCTACTGTTATCTATAAGGATAATTTAAGTTGTAGGCTTATAAAGTTGGTAAATAATTTTGATGATACAAAAGAACAAAGCATATATCTATTAAATACTATTTTGTGAAAGATATAGTTTGCAAAAACATGTTGACTTTAGAATATTTAGAATCAAAGGAACAGATAAGCGATCTGTTCACTAAAGCATTAAGTAAAGATTTGTTCAAGAAATTTGTATCGAGATTGTCATTAAAAGAAAAAATTTAATTATAGCTGTATGGTGTAACATTCAAGTAATTTTTTTTGCGTTGCTCAGTTTGTGGGGGAATGTTGGAAGGTTAAAGATAAATATTTTTTTTTTATTATTAGATTTGTCAAACTGGCAACACTTACTGTACTCTGTTGTTGGCGCTCTTTTTTTTGTAACATGGCGGTGGCGTTCATTGTATGAGATGTACTTTTTTTTTTGTTTATTAAAGAACAGTTATTATTGTTGTTTTTGTTGCTTCCACTCAGTTTCTACAGGTATATTAAAGCTCATAACATGCCAACTATATGCACCAAAATAGAAAAAGGACACCTTCCAATGATTAATCATGAAAGAACAATCACAAAATAATACATGAAAGGTTATATATATATATATATATATATATATATATATACACACACACACACACACTACACACACAATAAACTTTTGACAGATTTTCTAGTGTCTTTGAAACAGGCCTGTTTTCAGATGAAAAAACATCAATCTTGGACTTGACAAATTATATTAATCAATAATGTACTTCTTATATACTTTTCTCTTCTTAATAGAATAATTAATCAATCAAATTATCTTCAGCTTGCCTGTTTTTTATAGATTCCTCTTAGAACATGTACCAATTTCAGAATAATAACAACCTTATGAGAATTAGTTTACATATTTATGATTTTTATTTTGAATTTAATAGAATTTATTATTAACAAACCCAAAGGGTCTCAATTAATGGCTGCAATGGCAGGAAAAATATTATTTGAGTATTAATAAGATATGTAGAAGAAAAGTCCTCACGATATGTACTATATATTAAACAATATTTTTGATATGTTGAATGTATGTATATTTCATGAGATGGAGAAGAATGCACAAAATTAATAATGTAAAGAAATCTCTCTTGTAAATAAAGGAAGTCTTGGGTTATTTAAACCCTAGTCTCTATATCGATGAAGTCTAGCCTCATTACCTGTTTATTATCTGCAATGTGCCATTCACCGCATCAAGGCCTAACGCCTGAAAGTTTCATCCGTCAGTCCTGCGCGCTTCATATACCATTCTAATACTAGTCTGGTTGGAAGACTCAATTAACTATAAGAAAGCAGCATTGGAGTCACAATTTTCATAAGGCATGCAAAAAATTATAATAATTCAATATCATATTGCAATAAGGTAGATGCAATGAGTATATAGAATCTTTATATCAATAATATCAATATATATTGTTATGGAAAAGTTTAATTCAAAAACAGCAGCAGATAACACAAAGAATCAGAAACAAAGGAAGGATAGAAAATTTATATACATTAGTATCATTATAATGTATGAACAAAAAATATTTTTGACATGCAATTGTGTTATATTATTTAAAAGCTCAAAAAATTAATAAATAACTTTCTTTATAAATATATGAAATAGATTTAAAATATAAAATAAATGTATTTTAAAAATTTGAAGTTATATAGACTAGATAAAAACACTTGCAGGCCATAATTTGGTCATGCTCATTATTAATGTTTTCACATTAATAACAGCTTTAGAATAGATCATTTTTTTAATGAAAAAAATTAAATTTTATTATTTAAATTTATTTATTCTTATTATAAAATTATTTTCTTAAAATAACTTTTTGTAACCTCTAAAAAAAATTGAATTTCATAATTCATCCTTTATCTGTAACTGGTTCTTCATAAATTTTACAAGATCCTCAGCTGTCCGTTTTTGATCATATTCAGTGAAAAATTGTCCTTTCCTAAAAAAAATTTTTTTATTAAAATTATTTTTGAAAGAATGCTATAAGATTATAAGAATATACAGTGATACCTTGGTTCACGAACACAATCCGTTCCTTGACCCTGTTCGTGATCCGAAAAGTTCGTAATCCGAATCAATTTTTCCTATTGCAATTAATGTAAATCTAAATAATACGTTTTTTGTCCTAGAAAAAAATTTTAACATGTTATGGCTTTGTGTGTGGAAATAATACAGAAAGGAAATAAATATAACAGTAATATTAGAAGAAAGCATGTTTAACACCACCTTCACTAATACTTTTAACTTTTTTGGGAGCCATAATAAGGGATAAATTTAATTAAATAAAGAAAAAAACTAAAATATCAATACTTGTTGGAACTTTACTGTACCCATATGAGCTGGGCGAACTGGATTGCTGCTGGGGGCGAGGCTGTGCGCAGGGTTTTGTGCGCCGCGAGTCACGTGCGCTCCATACACTCGGTGCGTGTGTGTTCGTGAACCGAAGCATCGTTCGTAAAGCGAAGCAAAATTTGGTCGCAAATGGTGTTCGTAGTCCGATTTGTTCGTGAACTGAGACGTTCGTGATCCGAGGTACCACTGTATTTTTAATTTATTCATTTATGTCATTGACACATAAACAATGGAATATAGCCATTCTCTGACTTACATAAGAGTTACCTTTTTCATAACTTTACAGAAGTCGAATTTTACCTAAGTCAGAAAAAGAATTTCTTTACAAAATTCTGGATTAAAAATTCCTGGGGCTAGGTGACTATAATGATTGTACCTATACAAAGTTATGCTCCATATTGTTCTCTGACTAAAAACAAGACAATGTTGCAAAGAACAATATCATATCAGGAATATGATACTTAAGATCAACAAACAATATACAAAAGCATAAATATATCAAGTAATATGAAACTTTTTATAAACTAAAGTGTTCAAACTTGTTACTTACAAATACAGTAGCATTTTTGGCTATAATCTGAAAAAATTAAAAAAAAATCATGGAAAATATTTTACAAAGTCAAATTTATGTAAATCACATATTATGCAAATCAGGGAATGGCTGCAAATGAAAACAACTCCAAATTAATGAAAACATTCAGATGGTAAATAAAAATAAGACAAATATATAATTCAATCACCAAATTGTAGAATTTTCTTTAACAACACTTTCAGCTTAAAAATTACTTTAGTAGATCATTTTATTAAATTAATTAGTATTGTATTACTCTTGATATAAAATAATATATGATATTTATATTGATATAAATAATATATAATAAAATGTCACAAATAGTATAAAGTATGATATAAACACAGAATGATATAATGCAAAGTATGATAAACATTGAAATTTAAAGTAATATATAACTTAATTTTTCTATGGACTTTGTATAGTATAGTAGTGTTTTTTATATAAAATACAGTATTATAAATAATATAAAATATGATATAACATGACATGGCATAATATATTGCAAAAGTTTTGATACCAATATGAATAAAATGTATAACTATTTATTAAAGCTGAGAAATATAAACAAATGTTTCTGTTTGAATTATCATATATTTGTATATATTGTGTAATCATAATGCAGATGACAATTTATGAAAAACATGATAATAAATAATATCACTGTATATCTGTCTGGATAATTATATCCAAAAATATCTATATTTATTATTATAAAAAAATCTTACACTGTATGTAATTTCACCAGTTTCAATTCCTGAGATTATCTGAATCTTCTTATCCAAATTTATTATCTTTTATTTCATAGATGGTGGCATATTGCATTTGTATAATAGAAATTCAGCAGAAAAATTTTACAGAACAATACTATATTTATTCGAATCTAAGCCGCCATCAATTCCAAGCTGCACCCCAAATTCTCAACATGTTTTTATGAAATATAACAAATAGTGTAAAAAGGTTTATTGATATCCGATATTTACGAAATTAAAAAAATTTTAAAATGAGAACTAATAAGAAGTGAATAATTAATTTATTTTACCAGTATTAAAAACTTTTAAATACATACATGAACATGTAATTGCTCTAACCACCAGTATCATGTTCCAAAAATGATTCGTCACTCCCACTGTTAAAGCTGACTTCGGAACTGGTGCCGGCATCGCCATTTTCCCACACAGTGTTGTCTTCTGTGCCATCCAATGCATTTGCTATGCAACATTTTTTAAAAGAATGTATTATAGTCTCTTTGGAAACTTTTTTCCAGGCAACAGATATCCATTTTGCAATTTTCAAAGCACTTGCCTTCTTGATTTTCCCGGAAGCAGTTAAAGGGTGGTTATCCAAATGCAACCAGTTTTTGTACTCTCTTTTTACATAGTCCTTAAATGGCTTATTAATGCTTACATCAAGCGGCTGAAGCTGGCTTGTCATACCGCCCAGGATTATCACCAAATCACAATTGTTTCGTCTCAGTTTCTTTTTTACAGAGTCTGTCAAATGACCTTTAAACGCATCCATCACAAGTATGTTTTGAGGATTTTGAAGACCTCCTGGTCTTTTATTCCACACTGAATTAACCCAATCTTCCATAATTTCGGCGGTCATCCAACCGTTTTTCTGAGCACATACAATTACATCTTTGGGAAAATTTTCGTTTTTAGGCACTAATTTCCTGTTAAGAATCAAATACAGAGGTAATTTATGGCCGTCTGCTGTAACGCACAGCATTACAGTGATAGGTTGTTTTTTGTATCCTGTACTCAAGATTTTCACCTCTTTCTCATCCTTTGAATTTACAGTATAATTCCGTGGCATATCAAAGTACAGGGGGGTTTCATCCACGTTTCCAATGTTCTTGAATTCATACGGATATCTTGTCCGTAAACCAATGATGTGGCGTTGAAACTGCATGAGTTTATCTTCGAAATCTGCAGGAAGTTTTTGGCAGATTGAAGTTCTCCGTTTCAAAGAAAATCCTTCCCTTCTCGTAAATTTTTCACACGAGCCTCTTGATGCTTTAAAATTCTCGATTCTAAATTTATGAATGGCTTCTTTTGCCTTGCATTGCAGCATTTGTATTGTAACTGGCAATGCTTTAGATCGAGCGTCACATACCAACTGAGCGACACTATCATCTATTTCAGGATATCTTCTTTTTTTTGGTCTAGTGAAAGACTTTGTTGAAGATTTACAAGCAAAAATCATATCACGTTGTTTACACCATCGACTTATATTTGTTTCATCCGTATCAAATTTTCTGGCTGCTGCTCTGTTTCCGTTTTCTTCTGCATATAAAACCACCTTCCTTTTCATACTTGCATCATAGTGAATTCGTCTGGACGCCACTGCCGATATCTTTGATACGGAATTTGGGGATTAAAAAAAAGCGTATATAAAAAAGGTCCTAAATACGTGCAGACAACGAAGTTCAGGCTAAACTGAATACTGAAGATAAACTGCGGAATGTGATGAGTCATCGATGCAGGTGGCCAGAATGGATGATTACATTTTTCATTTCAAAGGGGTGGAAATTCAATTTCTTCCATCCAATGAATTTTCCACCTTCAATTCTAAGCCACACCCGCTTTTCAGTAGCATTAACATTGGAAAAAAAGTGCGGCTTAGAGTTGAATAAATACGGTATATCATTTTTTACTGTTCAGTTATTCTGAGAACAAATGGCAAACGAAAAAGAAATAACTGTAGATAGATGGCACTGAAATGATGCAGTTTAGTCTTAATATTGAAATCACTAAAAGCTCTTCTATAAACCTCCACTTTTTCTTCCAGTATGAAGAAAAGACTGCTGACAACACAATTCAATTTTATTATGATTAAGGCTATCTACCTTGTAAAATTTCTTGGGATATAAATTTTTAGTTTAGCTTAATGACCAAAAAGCTGTGTTAGTTAATAATTTTAGATAGAAATCAAGAATTATGATTTATCATAATACAAGGTGATGTGGAGGAACAGACAATTTTAAATCTTTAATCTCAAATTCATAGTTTCTATTGGTTGGACTGATATCATTTCATTTCATTTTGTTCTCTAGTCAATGCCATTTCTTTGCTATGGAGCAGTGTTTGGATATGCATTGTACTTTTGTAGTAAAATATTACTACAAAAACAATAATAACTGAACCTTCCAAGAAATATTTGGATAAAAACAATGATTGTTATGAAGTTGTGCAATGAGAATTTTAGTGTCACTTTCAACTTCAGCATTATGAGCTGGCCCCATCAGCTCACCCTATAAAGACACAAATTGCAAACTCTGAAGCAACAGATTCAGTAATGAATAAGAATCATTCAGGACCAAGAAAACCTGTTTGAATGACACAGAATGTCGAAGGAATCAGAGACTTATCCCTGCAGAGTCCACAGCATTCAGCACAGCAACAAACCATGTCATTAGGTTTATCTCATCACTCTTTGGGCAGAATATTGGTCGCAGATTTAAATTTTCATAAGATTCACACAGTTCAGGAATTGCAAATATTGATTTGAATAGGAGAATTATTTTGCAGAAAAATTTTTAGCTACATGTGATGAAAACAAACAGATAAGATTCCAATCTATGATACTGCCACTAATAGCAGCATGGAATATGAAGCAATAACTAGGAAACAATTTAAAGAAAGAATGAATATGATATAACAACTGCCACGAACACTATAGTTTAGTATAACATTGTCCCTTTCAAGTTTTATGTAACTATATTTAAGAATATATCTGATAAAAAATTTTATACAAGAAAAATGGCACATATATCAAAAATGTATAAGAATGTTATCAATTTAAAAGAATCGTATAAGCTTCCTACTTAGATATAACAATAGGAAGCTTAGATATAACAATACTTCACTGGACAGATCAAAGAAGCATACCATTATTAATTTTTAATGTAAATATGATCATTAAATTATTTATATTAATATTATCTGTAACTTTTACATAATTTTAATGACTTCAACTCTTAAATTGCATTCAAAAATGTCTAATTATATTGCTTTAAAATGTTATATTCTATTATTCTAATTCAAAAGATATTGTACTGCTGATGGTCTCAAATATCTAAAATTGCATTATTATTAATAAAAAATTTACTTTGGTTTATTTTAAACTGCTTATTGTTTGAAATATCTATGTATTTTTAATAATAGAATCAGTTAAGTAATAATCTTTCTTAGGGAAAAATTATGGCATATTGTGAGACTTAACATTGTGAACTTGCATGAGGACATGTAATGAATGACTGAGTTAAATAATAAAAAACAGCATTAATGGCAAAACTAGTTTTAATTTCTTCTGTTAACAAGTGCTGTTTTTAATTATTTATGAATATATTATCATAAATATATTTACTTAATTATTTTATTTAAAAATAATCTTAAATAATAAGCAGAAGACGGCATACGATATCGGTCTCGGCATTCCTGCTGAACCGCTCTTCCGATCTAATAATAATTGCTTTATTTAAAAATTTACTTACCTAAAGTATTTCACTGCAAAACAAAAAAGGATATGTTAATTTATAGTGTTTAAATATATTTCAAATAATAAAAATTAAAATATAGAAAATAAATAAATAAATAAATAAAACACAATAATAATATTGACTTTATATAATGATATCTATTAATTTAGTTTTTCTTCTTTATTATGGATATTAAAGAATAACTATGTAAGACTCGCGAATACAGAAATTTAAGTTACAGCTAGTCACTGATTTATGACAGAATTTTAAACTGAACTCTGCCATTTTAAGTCAGAATGATCAGAAGTTGGAAATCCCCAAAATTTATGAATTATCACTTCTAATGTTTATAAGGACACTATAGATCAAGCACAAAACATAAACAAAACATTGACATCCAAATATTCCTTTAACGGAAGGTGATGTCAACAGACTTCCTATTTACGCAAGTATAGCTGTTCTGTACTTATGAATCTAGCACGTGGATATATTGAATATGAATAGGGCATATTTTAATAGTTTGAACATCAAAGATCAGCGAAGTATAAAGAAAAGTTGATAGTTTGTGGAGAATAATATCCCAATACATGTGATGAATGAAATCGTTCATTATTTTCAAGTGAAATGAAAGATTTGCCTAAATATCAATGGTCAGATATTTATGATTATATCATAGAAATCCCTGGATCATTCACAAGAGAATCATTGAAAGCTTACAAAAGTTTAGATTCATACAATTACTTTATTAATGAAAAAGCTCGAAATGTTAAAATTTTCTCACCATCTAAAAAAGCGCTTTTAGGAGAAGAAATAATGGGACAATAAGTAAAAACTGTCAATAAATATTTACTTTGGGTTATTATACAAGATTCTGGAGAAATTTTGTATGGTCACTGTACTTGTATGGGCTGGGTAATTTTTCAATTTATTAATACACTCAATCCTTGATTTTTAAAGTTGTTTCAGACAAGTTTTACTTATGTGTTGCTAATTGTTCTTGCATAGAATAAATATCGCAAAATATGCTAAAATATTAATGTTGCTAACTTTCACTATTATAATACCAGTATATTTCAATACCTAATATAATCATTAAAAGTTATAGTTTGTGAAGAACATAATCTCAATTAATCAACAGCATTCAAAGTAAAATTTTGCCTTCTCTTCACCATACTACTTCATTTATTACTTCTTTTTAGATTTGGGGAAGTCTGTAGTCATATTGGAGCAGTTTTATTACGATTTTCTTTTACTGGAAATCAGCAGAATTTAATTTCAGAAAGATTAGTCCCAGATCTCATATTGCAACAATATGCTGAACATATTTGCAGCATTTTTAAAATTTGATAGACTATTTACTTCATGAAATCGCACACATCATAAGCAAGCTAGAAATATCATAGCACCACATTCTAAAGCGCATGCTCAACTGGATATTCATCGGAAATTGGTCTATACATTATCTTAACAAGCATAAAGAACACAAAATTACAAGAATCAGACATAAAAAAAAGACACTTTCCATATATCTATGGATCAGGATCCATTTCAGGATCAGGGATCCATTGAATTGAATTGACCAAACATAAAATTAAAAATCACTGTTGTAATTATCATTGGATCAGGGATCCATTGAATTGAATTGACCAAACATAAAATTAAAAATCACTGTTGTAAGACAAGGATTACCTATATAGGCTAGTGTTGTAGTAGTAGTTGTAGTAGTAGTAGTAAATAGGGAGGAGCCTACCTAGTCCAAGCACCGCTACCAACAGTGGTCTATTGTGCACCCCCAATCAAATCATCCCAGAAGAAGTCCCATCCTTAAAACAAATGACAGTATTTTCCTCAATCGGACAGTAGCAACATCCTCCAGAACAAGAAAATACATCCCCAAAAGATCATGCCTAAGCCATGAAAAGGCCACACATTCATACAAAATGTACAGTTTCCTCCTCATACTGACATCTTCTACAAATAGGGCTATCGGCAAGCCCAATCAAGTGGATGTCTTCTAAGATGACAGTGCCATGTAAGAAGCCCTGTAACAATCCTAACTTCAAATTTATTCAGAGAAAGCAACTCTTTAGTTCACTGAACAGAGCAACCCAAAATGAGAGCCTTTGCCTGTCTAAGACCAGATATAGACCTCCAGGAAATGAGATGCTGGGCCGCCAACCAGTCCCTGACAATCTGCCCAAAGACATCCGAATCAATGCCGAGGACAGGTTCAGGTCTAAAAAAGGGGCAAGAAGCCCCTTCCCTGGCAAGCCTATCAGCAACCTCATTGCCCCCAATCCCCTTCTACCCCAGCACCCAAACCAGTTGCACCCTGTTCTTGGTAGCCAGTTCCTCAATGAGAAGATGGCATTTCCAGACTAGTTTCGAAACAAATCGGGAATTATCAAGTGCTTTTTTCCATACTAGTTTAGAAACAAATCGGGAATTATCAAGTGCTTTAAGAGCGACTGCCAGATAGGATAAAAATATGCTTACCAGCATAATCCCTATTAAGATTAATTCTAACACACAAAAATAGCAAAAATTTCTGCCTGAAAGACAGTGGCAAACCGCTCAAAGGAAAAGGAATAAAACATCTGAGTACCTTTGCAGTAAACCCCCTCCCCAACACCAGTAGTGGTTTTAGAACCGTCTGTAAACCAGACCAAACCATTCTTGATACTGCACCCAAATCCCCCTCCTCAGCTCTCCATACTGGGAAAAACAACAGTGAAGGGCCGGAAGAAGTTAAATCTAGGTATCATGTAATCCTTAACCATCCCAAGAATGTTATAGTGTATCCTGTTCCTCCTTCGCCCTGAAGACTGAAGCCTATAATAGCCCTCCTGGGCACTCGCCTCAACAAACAAATGCAAAGGAGGGACCTCAAGAGCTGCAGTAGGAGCAGTCTTCATAGCCCCAGTAATGAAAGAGAACCTTGAGAGTGGCAGTAGGAGCAGTCCTCATAGCCCCAGTAATGCCCAAACAAGCCACCTTTGAATCTTTCCAAGTTCGGCCTAACAAGTCTTAAGTATGACCCTATGCCACCAAACAATGGCAGCATAAGTAAGAATAGGTCTCACAACCATGGTATAAATCCAAACAACAACCCTCGTCTAAGATCCCAAGTCTTACCCAATATACCCCTGCAAGCCCAAAGAGTTCTACAGGCTTTCCTCACAACAAACTCAACGTGTGGCTTCCAAGTCAAACCCTTGTCAAGCAAAAACCAAGGTTTTGATCTAAGTCGAAAACTGCAATATTTCATTGAAGAAGGTTGGTTCAGTTAACCCTACCAACAGTCTTCTTCGAGTAAAAGGCACGATAACAGTCTTGGCTGGATTAACAGACAATCCCACCCTACTGCACCAGTAAGAAACTGTATTAAAAGCTGTCTGAAAAACCTCAGAAACAGTTCTAGGAAATTTCCCCACTACAATGATGGCTATGTCATCAGCATATCCAACACGAAAAAACCCTTCCCATTGAGTAAAGCCAATAACTCATTCACCAGAAGGCTCCAAAGAAGGGGAGAAACACCCCCCTGCAATGATCAAGAGATTCCTGTAAAAATAATATATATTTTATTAATTTCATAGTGTATTAATTAGTATATGCTGTAAAAAAATTATATACATGGAAGTTGTATACAGTTTTCTGATATTTAATAGATGGCATTTGATTTTATAATTAATTGCTTTAGGTGCTGTATATACATTTATTAGTTTATCTGATATAAATTCAACCTGTATTAAGAAAAAAATATTTTGATGTTTTTATAATTTAAAATAAATTATAAAAATATTTCAAAACAAAATCATTGAAATATAACAAATATCATTTGATTTTTCATGGGTTGATTTGATGATATGCAAATCAGTCCAAAAATCATATAATAATATAATGATAGTCTATATCAGCACTTCTCAAACTTTTATCAGTCATGACCCCATACTGAACAGAGAAAATTTCCTGATTTGCTAATATTATATATTTGTACCTGTTGTACTAATACAGTATATCAAAGAAACATTAAAGACAGAATATGGATTTTATTGTAATATACAAAGCACACATTTTTCATTACGAGATTTTTCGCGATCCCAGGAATTAAATATGAAATAAAACATACAAGTACGTAAATCATTTAAACTTTAAACAATACTAACTTCATATGAACTTAATCCAAACAAATCTAACCTTTCAAGCTGAAAGTTTAGATTTGTTTGTATAAATCATTTACATACATATTAAGATGAACACAATCAACCAACTATACTGAAAATACATATGTTGTCATACGTTAAATATTGGACGTTTGTGGAATTACATATACACTGAAATTCAAGTGTTTGAATTTAATTTTTGCAACCCCAGCATTTTGCTTTGCAAACAATAGTTTGAGAAGCACTGGTCTATTATCAATCAGAAATCAAAATTGTGATTTTGGTTATTGAATATACAGTTTTAATTGTAAACTTTTATGTATAAAATTACAGAAATAAATTTAATGTATCATTTAAAATAACACTACTCTCTCATTGGCATCTCTACCTTGTCGTGGTGAGGGAGCTTGCTTGTTCCAAGGATCCTGAGAACTATGCCGGCAATAGCTTTGCTACTGGTAGGGTCTCCCATGCCAGACAGGGTGTTCCAAGGATCCTGAGAACTATGCCGGCGATAGCTTTGCTACTGGTAGGGTCTCCCATGCCAGACAGGTCAAAGATAAGAGGCCAGGCTAAGAGAACGCCCTACCTAAACTAAGGTGTAAGGCATTGTGCTGAGAGTTGAGTGGCACTGGGGTAGCAAAAGATGCAGTGTTGCTAACAATCCCTTCAGGGCACCTGGCGAAACCCTGTTGTAGTTAGCCTTCTGCCTGTATTGGAGGACGGTGATTTACTGTTTCCTCAGTTTGTCTTTTTGAATGGAAAAATATTCAAAAATTTTTTGGAGGCTGCTTCTCCACCCCATTGCGGGGAAGGTGGTCCTGGTGTCTCATCTGAGGGTACCGGGATCACTGGTGTGCCCTAGGGTGGTGGGACGGTGGAGCAGGCTCCCGGAGACACTATTGCCACTAGGAGTAAACCTAGTCCGCAAAGGACGCGTTTGTCTGGAGCAGCTAGGCAAAAGCGGAGGAGGGCTAAGAGAGAAGCTGCTGGTGCAGGTGGCTCTCGGCTACCACACAGCACTTCCCAATTAGCTTCTTTGATTCTCCTGCTGGTACCCCTGGTGAGAACCAGAGAACCCCAAGAGAACCAGATCTATGTTGTTTACCCCCCTCTTCTGAGGAGGTTAGGCCTACTAAGTGGTCCCAGGGCTTTCAGCCTGGATCTTATATGGAAGCTGTGACTTCTCTTCGGTTAGCCATCATTAAGGAGGGTTATCCGGACTCCAAGATGGTGGCTGCTGAGGTGGATCTCATTTGCATGGCACGCCAACAGCATTACCACTCAGCCATCCAGCCACCAGTGAAATTATATTAACTGAAGTGACATTAGACAAGGACCGACTGTATAACCATTATAAGAAATGTTACTTATAAAAAGAAAGAAAAATTTAAAATGCGGCTTAAAATTTAAACTCTTCGATAAATATTATTATTAACATTCAATGAAAACAAAATTCAAAAAATTACATAAATTAAAATAATAAGAAAGATATTTGCAAAGTGTTTACCTGTGGGAAATCCCTTAATTTCATATTTATTTGCAAGTTCTCTTTCTACAGTAGCATCAACAGTTGCTAATTTCCCTGATATCTAAAATAAAAAATACATAAAACAAAAAATATGAAGTTAAATCTGTTTTTATTAACTAATTTAACATAAACGAAAAATAACTTGACCAAAAAATTTATAAATTATGTTTTAAGAATTCACATTTTAAAAAAAAAAATCAAATTTTTTTTGTTACTAATTTATTCAATAAAAATTTTAGTTTTAAAGAATTTGTTTATTTGTATTTTGCTATTTTAATTTTTTAATAGTCAAAAGTAAATACATTAGCCGTGTATATACATACAGGGTGCCCACTATAGGCTACTGACAATTTTGGCCCAGAAATCCAGAAATGTTGTTTGCCTTTTGTATGTATTTATCTGAAAATACACCAATTATTTTTATTTGAAGCAAAAATTAGCTGAAGAAAAAGAATTTTTTGTTTAATAAACCAACAAATATCAATAAAAATATAGAATTTTGAATTATTAATTCATAAAATGCAATGTAAATAAATGAAAATTAGAAAAAAGTAAGAAACTGAAGTCAGATTACATTCAGAGAATTTTTATATTATCTTCTCAATGTTGCCATACAGCAACATACATATTCTTGATTATATTTATAGATTAGTGAAATAAAAATTAATAAACAAAATAGGAAATTGTAATATACACCTTTATAATGCAGAAAACAATTTTTGTTGGTTACCAACACAATTAATACAACAATATAAAAATAAATACACACTCTTTGCTTTCTATGGTAGGCATTGACTACATGTAAACAAAGCCTTTAAATGAATTCAAATAAAATAACTAACAGTTGAGTGCAAAAGCACCATCTACAACTCTAGCAAAACTATCTTCATATTCACAAACTAAATTTTGTGATCTTTTAAGTTTTTGATACATTTAAAAAGAATGTTGCCATATGGCAACAATGGGCTGGAAAGGGTTAAGTATTTCTATGCTGTATTGTTCATTTATAATGTTTTTATTTTTTGATCTATCAAGTGGTGGGTTCAGCCAGTTCGGTAGAATCTAGGGCTAATTTTCTGTTGAGTTCGGCAAACCGGTTGTTAAAATTGCACTTGTAATCAGGGTTCTCTCTAAGATGGGTGCTTGGGCAGCCACCCAATGTGGAAATCACAAATTTACATTCCTTACTCTCTTTTGATGTTCATCTGAACAACAGCATATTCTGAACATCTGTAGTAATGTTCATTCCATTCATAGGTGAAAAAAATTACTAAACTATATTTAAAATTACAGAACTATGTTTGTAATATTTATTCATTCATTTCATGAAACTTGTTATACTTTGATAAAATACTATATAACATGTATGAAACAATAAACTATCTTTTGCTATACTTAAACTGTCATTAGGGCAGTGAACCAGTTATTAAATTATTTAAATCCCATCATTGGATCTATCTAATATTATTAGATTCTTCAAACAGGGCATATTATTAGAAAAAAAACAAAACATAATAAACTTTAAAAATTTTGATGAAAACTAAGCTAATGTGATAATTTTTTGCATATTAATTACACTTAATTTCATTTATTGCCAGCAGACAAGAGATTAAAGTACAGGTAACCTTCCTATAACACAATATATAGTTCCTGAAAAACATCATGTTGTGTGAAACCATGTTATAATATAACATGGTTTTTGTATTGGTATCCTTTTTGTATTGGTTCCAGATCTCATATTATGAGATCTGGAACCAATACAAAAAGGAGAGTTACATTCTAAAACCAATTAAAACAAATAACTTTCTTTAATTCCATATAAGAAACTTAATTTTTATTGAACACAAAACATAAAGAAAGAAAAAGTATACAGGTATATAACATTTATTTAATAATTATATCTTCCTTACCACTGTTTGGTTAAAATGAGAACATTTTTTCTTTAACAATATCAACTTCACTTTCTGAACTTATTTATACATTTAAAGTTTGTGTATCTTCTGTTCTCTTTACAAAATCTATAATCTAACTCACTGCAAAACAATTGTTCCTTAACTGTAAACAACCGAGTTCTGATGTTTCTATTAACGTAAGAAATAACACCAAGCACTTGAAGCAGGACAAATACACTACTTTATTATTAGATATATATAATGTATACTACATATACTATATGTAGTATACATTATATATATCTAATAATAAACTAGTGTGTTTGTCCTGCTTCAAGTATAGAAAAATGAAACCGTCAGTGCCATAGCAATGCAACAATTTAACTTACAACAACAGAATTTTATAAAAAATTATCAAATTAAACTGCCCGAGCAATTTTTAACAACCCTTTTTTAACAGAAAATTTGATTTGCACCCATATGCATTTCTCATGACTTCTATTGCATGTAATTCCCTGCACTTGTAGTTCTAAAAATCTGATGAAGAAAAGTACTTTGTACATAATTAAGATATATATACCGGGTGTTTTTCTTGAAACCGAACACACTGATTTTTGGGTAAGACTTGGACGAAGCATGCATTATACTGGGTGTTTTTCTTGAAACCGAACACTCTGATTTTTGGCATGGAGCCAATTTCTGATGCATTTATCATGTCCAGGAATTGCTTGCTACGAAAATTTATTTGATATTTTTAATTCTAACGGCCATGCGTTTAAACGTATTGGCCGTTTTCAACGGATTCAAATAAGAACTCTTTAGGTGAATTAACTCCTTGTGCTAAACGAATGCATTTAACTTGGGAAAATGTAACATTAGAAGATTGAACAAATTGACAGAATTCTAATAGAGGAAAAAAAGATAAAGAAGTGAACATTCGAAAAGACATATTTCAAACAGAAAACGTATCTGTACGGAAAAGATTTTCAGAATACATTGAAGAAAATTCTGAAGGTCATCTAAAAGATTATAATTTAAGAGAAAGAGAAACTGCCCGAGCAACGCCAGGCACGGGACTATAATTTAAGAGAAAGAGAAACTTGAGTACAACACCATGAACTGCCCTATAATTTAAGAGAAAGAGAAACTTGAGTACAACACCATGAACTGCCGTTAGTCTTCTTCTGTTTCTGTTATGGAGGTTATAGTTGACCTTTGTCCTCCGAGTTGAAAAGGTTATAATTTAAGAGAAAGATAACTTAAGTACTACACCATGAACTGCCTGAGCAACGCCGGGCACGGGTATATTACTTATTATATAAACAAGTTATCAATGATGGAATCACAGTGGTGTTGGCTGATGATTTTCGTCAAATGTTGCATGTAAATTTCAAAAGGTACTAAGGCTGATGAATTGAAAGCAAGAATAAAATCATCATGCTGGGCACGGGTATGCTAGTTCTCTGATAATTTCATATTATGATTAGATTTATTCTTAAAAATAGAAATTTAGTTTATAATTGCTATAATCCATACAGAAAACAGTGTATTTATAAATTTAATCAACATAGCTTTAAGCCAAGAAAGTCTTTTATCTAAATAAGATTTTTATTATATGTATGAGCATTAGACATAGAGATAATCAGATCAATTGCAAATAATCATTTCTGACTATGTCAGATTCTTATTATATTTAAATATTTATTCTGTGAAACGTGGACAAATTGAGTAATCTAGATGCTAGTAATTTCTTGATGAACTGGTGCTAAATACTTTTATTAGAACCTGAGACCATTCTTAATATTTTCTAAGAATAATTTTGTATTTCCAATCTTCCTCTCTTGGGAGGAATCAATGTAGGCTTAAAAACTACATTTTTCAAACAATTTTTTTATGATATAAATAAATAAATCAATGATTAGATAAAATACTAAATCAAACATGTCAAATAGTGAATTGAACACTAATGTTATTTTCTAGATTTTACACTAGAATGCAGTTCTTTATATTGCAATTATAATAATTTTTATTAGAATTATAAAACTAAATTGGATTTACCCCATTTTGTGGTACTGTAATTTACTATGAAATCATCTTACTGTATTTGAATATTATCTCCAATTTCTTGTTAATCAGTGATTTATCAATTGATGAAGATATAAGTATATGAAAAATATTTTATATGCAATTTTTATTTCCTTTTTTTAATACTGTCGTTTTTTATTTATCACAAACAATGATATTAATGGTTTCATATTATACTAAAATTTTTATAAAATAATTATTTTAATTCAGAATATTATGTTCACAATATTAAATTAAAAAAAGATCATCATATTAGTTTTAGTAATTAAATACAGTATTAAGCTATTGAAGTGTTATATACAAAATGTTTATATAAGAATATATAATAACTAATATTTGAATATTAATATATATGAATAATCCTATCATCTGGATAGTCATGTGGTAATGTTACTTACCATCTTAGAGGATCAAGGTTTAATTCTGGGCCTCACCTCCAGGAGGGGACCTGGCCTAGCTCACTGAATCTCATCTTTAAACTTTCTGATTGTCCCCATCATAGGTTTTGTTTAGCTTATGATGGGCTCTGTATACCACATATGTGATGTGGCTTAATTAAAAATTAATTGATGAAAAATCATATAATAAAGCTTTTAATCTCAAAACCATAAATAATAGATGTAAATAGATTACTATTAATATATTTTTCTATTATATAAAACATATAAAAGTAGAAGTTTTCCGGTATCAGAAGATTGATTATATTGTTATTTAGTTCTGCTTACATAAGATTAATGTACTTTAAATAAATAACACATAAGTTAATTTGTCCAAAAAAATTCTGTGTATATTAAAAATCAGTTAAGTCCAACAATGCTTTAATTTAATATAGAATAATGGTGCATTATCAAACAGAATGGTCAAATGAAATTTATGAACCTACTTTAAAAGATTAAAGTAGATAAGAAAATTTAAGAACTTTTAATTTATATTTTTGCAAAAATGTAAATTGTTTACAAATTTTTCAATAGTGTTCTATGAAAATTTAACAAAAATTAAAAGACACATATTCATGTATCTTGAAATCATATAAGTTGGAGACTCACTGTATTAGTACTTGCCATTTATAAAAGATTTGATTTTCAACTATTTTTATATCACTGGTCTTTAATTTCTGAGAGGAAAATTAACTCACAAAAAGTGCACTGTTTTTGTTACTGTATGCCAGTGATTTGTTTTGAATTTTTCTAGCAATGTTAACAATGTTAATTTCCCCCCCCAAAAAAAATTAATTGTTTTATAAAAATATCAGTATTACCGTGTTACTTTGAATTTAAGCCGCAGTAGGAGTTTAAAATTGGAAAAAATAAAAATGATTTTATAATAGATATTAAAAAATAGGAAACATTTTTATTTACTTAAATAGGTACTAATATACATAATAAGCTTATTAAGAATATTCTTCAGATATACTATTGCTTTTGCTTTTTTTTTTTTAATAGAGCCAGGTGTCTTCTCCCAAATATGTTTTAATCAATCTCATCAATTCTGTTGAAATCCATGCATTGTGCTCAAACCTTAGGAAAATTTTCTTTGGGTTCAGTTTTTTGTTTAAAATAATAAAAGGTGGAAATTTGTTTCCATTAGCGGTTATAAACAGAATTTTAGCAATTTGTGATTTTTCTTATAATTAAAATATGGCCAGATATAATGCGATTCTACAAGCTACTATCAAACAGCAACTGGATTAAATCAGAAAAATACAAACAGGGGACCACCAAATAAACTGTTATCAATGCTTGTAATACTTTGCACATGCCTAGAACGTAAAGCAAAAACCTGAATGTTGGGGAGTGGGAGATTGGGAAAAATAAGATGTTAAAATATTCACTTTGAATTTAAGCCACACCCAAATTTTTCATCTTAAAAATTGGAATAAAAAGTGCTGCTTAAATTCGAAGTAATACGGTATTTGTGTAAAATAGATAAATTGACTTTTATTACAATAATTATATCTTAAATTTAAAGCTAAAAAATATAAATTATTTCAATATTTCAAGGTTTAAATATTTAAAAGAAATTTTTTCTAAAAATATATATAATATATTTGAAAGTATTAAATTATTTTTAATAATTCTGTGTATAATTTATTGAATAGTTCTGTTTATAAGAAGAATACAATAATTTATATTACTGTATTTAGAGAATTATATTTTAATTCATTTAAAAACAAAAATCTAATAAAATAAATCTGTATTCACTGTGTTGAAATGAAACACATATATAACACTATATAAATTGAAGCCCAAGTGTATTTATTTGAGAATTCTCAGCATAAAATATAACAGATTTCATTAAAATATGTCTAAAATACAGGCTTAATTAAATGAAGATAATAAATATTAAAAGATAAAATCCACAAAAATACTTATGCAAAATAAAAATCAATTTTTATTAATATTTTCTATTTTTAATATTGTATAGCATGAATATGTGCAACTGGTTGCTGAACTACGAATGACAAAAGCTATTCAGCCTCAAATAGAAAGTTTCCTAGAAGGGTTTCATCAATTTATTCCTCCATCTCTAGTCCAATTATTTGATGATTGTGAATTGGTAAAATTGTATAATTTGATAGTAAAAAAATTATTAAAAAATTAATAATTTAAATATTATAAATATTGTGTTTAATTTGGAAAAATGAAACATTAGAAGATCGAACAAATCAACAGAATTTAATAGAGAAAGAAAGATAAAGAAGTGAACATTCGAAAAGACACCTATTTCAAATAAAAAATGTATCTATACGGGAAAGATTTTCAGAATACATTGAAGAAAATCCTGAAGGTCATCTAAAAGGTTATAATTTAAGAGAGAGAAACTTAAGTACAACACTACGAACTGCCCGAGCAATGCCGGGCACGGGTATGCTAGTTTAAGTATAAAGATTTACTTTGTATCCAAGAACTGAACGTTTGGAATGCAAAATATTCAATTGTCGCCAATTAACTCAATTTAAAATTGAGTTAGTTGCATATTGCCCCTCTCGTGGCAAATTTGCGAAATTGCATTTATGATTAATTTTAGCAAAGTACCTCTATTTCCCAATGATTGCATTTTATATATGTATTGTGTATCCCTAGTATGAATTTACAAAAATTAATGAAATGTTTTGTGTTGTAGGAGAATAAATATAATTTTCTAAATGTGTTAAGTAAGAACCATGTTGTAGAAGGAGTGTTATATGAGGTTTCCGCAATTTTCAAATCGTATTGGAGTGAAACCGTATTGTAGGATGTCATGTTATAGGAGGGATACCTGTATTCAATATTCCATTGTCTATTATTACTACTAAAATCATCATTATTATGGATCATTTTCAACTAATGACAAGATTATCAAAATCATCATAAGTCAAGGACAACTTGTATGTATGTATGTATGTATAAAGATTAATGATCAAGATTGCATATTAAAAATAAAGTAAATAGCATTTTATGAATAAAATTGTATTTATTAAAAAACTTGTAACTATTAATACTGTATTTAATTATTTTAGTTTTTATCATTCGACTTGGTATCATTATTAAGAATCCAAGCTGTTAAATTATATGAATTCACTTTATAATATTTTAATAATGCATACATACATGCCGAATTTTCCATTATTTGCTCTCCAACTTATCAATCATCATGGCTGACAACTTCAGTCACAGTCATGTTGGAGTCTTTCCTCTTAATATCATGTATTTTCTTCCTCCATTCTGTCTAATTGGCACACCTTGGTCTAAAACAGTTTATAAAAAAATAACAATTATGATATAAATATATATAAAAACACAACTGTAGACTTTAGAAAATAACTAAATCATAAAATAGGTTTCAAAAATATTTTATAATCTAAATGAACTTAATCTTACAAAATTAAACATTTAATTAATTTTAATAATTATAGAAATAATTCGTATGAAGTTTAATGCAATCTTTTAATTAAAAATTAAATATAATGAATGATAAAAGTTCACTTACAAACAAAATATAAAATAATTAAAAAATTTTAAATGAAATTTATTGAACTTCATGAGCTTAAACATTAATATATTCAAATATATATATATATATATAAATTAAAAGATTTCAGTTTATACAGGTAGGCCTCGATTAGTGCGAATAATGGGTTCCACAAATTTCTCACACTATTCGAATCTGCATTACTCGAAGTATTAACTATATGTAAAATATGATAATTGGTTCTTGCTTTGTAAGGTTCCGGCCATTAGCCAACCTCACGATGAATAACCACAATACTAACTTTCGGCTATTAGCCAACTTCACAATGAATAACCACAATACTAATTGCTTAAGAAATATTTTCATATTTTACATTGTTGTTCATCATCTAAATTAATAATTTACCGTTTTTCATCATCTAAATTAATAACTTATCAGGAATTGCGTCTCATACCATCATTGTTCATCATCTAAATTAATAACTTACCAGGAATTGTCCTCATACATCATCAAACCAACCGCCAAATTCTGTACTGTACTGTATGGTCTCATACCTCATTAAGAAGTGTTCTTCCTTTTATCCGTTTCAATACTTTTTAAAAGAGAAAATTCTGTACTATACAGTATGTGTACGATAACAAAGCTGAATAATAGTAATGATAAATAGCTAACACCAAAAAGCCCATCTTTCTGGTGTTTCGCCCCTTCAAAACCAAGTGACTGTTCTTGAATTGCTCCTCATCAGGTTTTACTAACCGAAAATTAACATTAATTTGTTAATCGACATCATAAAAGGGGACGGACCTTTGTTAGTAAGACTGGTCTATACAACTCACATTAATCGAATATTTGCTCGCACTAAGTGAAAAACAGTATCATTTTTATAAGTCGCACTAATCAAATATCACATTACCCGAACTTGCACTAATCGAGGCCTACCTGTACTTTAAAAAATTCAAAATTAAGTTTCAAAATGCTCAAAATAATGATCTAGGAAAAACCATGATAACTAATGTTAATAAGGATTGCAATATTCACAGCATTTCTTCATACTGGATACAAGATTGTCAAAAAATAATGAGGGAATTAATTACCATTCATGCAAAAATGTAATTCTATGATAAGGCATCTCGAGAAGGAATGAGAACAGCATTCTGTCTTCGTAGAGACACTACTGTTCACATCCCATACACACACAACCAGATTTATTACGGTAGATTTTGCTGGCCAATCCATTTGATTAGTTCCCTGTTCATCAAAATATTGGTCCATAAAACAATATGTGGATGGCTTCATCATCCAACAATATGAAATCTAGACCCATTGTATTTACAAATGAAAGAACATATGATTCAAGGATTTCATCTGTATAATGTTCATTCAAAGTTTCTTTCTCAAAGTTCCTGTTTACACCAATAAACATCCAATTTTAAAACAAGGGCATTTTCTAATTTTAATGATCAATATCTTATACAGTAGGTCCTTGCTTAATATCAGATTGGATTCCTGAAAAAAGCAACTTTAACTGAAATCAGAAACCTCATAGGTCTAGTCTTATAAGCTGGAGTTACATTTTTAGAATTCTTTTCTTCTGGTACAAAAACAGTTACTATTTGTTAATGTTTGTTATCTAATAATTACTGTATTGTTCAGTTATGGAATGTAATGAAATAAAAGCATAAACTAATTATAAATTTTAATTGGAAAATGTTACATAGCAGTTACGTCATGATTTATGGGAAAAATTATTTTCTAATAAAAGACTTTACAATAATGGTTACAATAATTACAATTATACAGGTGTTATGTCCATGATTACATTTTTTAACATCAGTTCTCAATAATTTGCTAATAGTGATAACATTCCAGGTCCTATCATATCACCTACACTCATTATAGAAGAATGGGATAGATAAGTCAGGTCAGATTCTTCATATATTTTCCAAATAGGAATCTAATTTAATTCTCTGGTTAGGAAGTCAAAGCATTTCTACATAGCAAATCCAATTACTATCCATCCAGCTTAGCCGTGACCATTGATGCAAGTATGCGTGTGCTAACTAAACGAGCCAGTGACAAAATAGGGATGAAAGCTTCACACATGGATATTTTCAAATGCAAGATAACTGAAGTTGAATGGAAGTTTATTGTAATGTCGAATGCTAAATGATTAGTTTCGACGTTGCAAATAGTATATTTAACAGAACTTAATATTAATTCACCTGTCATTATACCGACTGCAACTCTCTCTTTCGCATCTGGACTCATCCACTTTAGCTAGGTGCGGCTTTCGTGGACAGACAATAATTGTCCTACTGAAATATAATTTAACAGAGTATTCATAGACACTATTGTATACTTGAATTAAGGCTCATAAAATGTTGTTATCTGATTTTCTATAATTATTACTACAAGTTCAAAACTTGTTTTCTGATTCTTATGCAGAAAAACTATATGAAAATAGAACTTAATTATGCTCTGCTGCTTTAAAAAATTTAATTTTTTTACTCATGCTGTAAGAATGAAACAGCATTAAGTAAGGCAACACTAATGAGGACTTACTGTATTATGTTCTCTTGAGATAAAAGTCTCTTTGCAAGCAGATTACAAACTGAATTCATTTATAAACAGAACTCTGCTCTATGTGCTAGTTTTTTAAGAGACATGTTAAAATCATCAATTCAACATATCCTTTTCTGAATTGGAAACAAGGAGAAAGAGAATGCTGATTTATTATTATAAAGGCATTCTTCATTACATCTTCTGATCACAATTCACGTTGAAACTCTTCCAGTAGCTTAGTTCAACAAGCAGAGAATGAAGCATATTTAATTGGTTATTTGCAGGTAATAATCATCATAAAATCTTGTGGCATTACAATATCCTTCAACAATGTTTCTAGTGATGTCCCTTGTATCCTGAAACTATTTCAATAATCTCGATACCATCATTTGTCAAACATTCAACTTCTTGGTTATATAACTTGACTCATTCCTATATTTTTCCAACCAATACCATGCCATTGCAAACAATTAACTAAAAGATATCTAGAAGACATTTTTCAAGTTTTGTCTATTCCAGAATTATAGATAAAAGTTCCAAAAATGAAAAGAATTAGATTTCTCGGAGCATAACATATCATTAAAGTTTTACTTCCACAGATATCAATATGCAACTCAAGATTTGTATATTGACAATAGTTTATGATGTTTTAAATGTTATTTATATTTTCAGCATTTAATCCAAGAATTTAAATTGATAAAATCAGGTTCATTTAACAAATAGCTGAAATTTCTTTTCTAACTGCTAAACCTTTCTTACTTCTTTCAATTTAACATAAATTAGCACTCTTTTGCAGTTTGGGTTACAACTAATTTATTCCCATTTTTAAAATCGTACAAACGTTTTTGGTGCTATTTCGCACCCTCCTCAGGTACATTAGTTTACAGTTCACCATTCCTAAATTTTAAACACGTATAATAAATTATTCTTAGAACAATAACATCTAACCTTTGTAAGATATTTGATCGAATCAAAAGAACAATGTAATTACAATTCAAATTCGTATTATCATATAAATGCATTAATATACAATTCAACCTAAAAACTATTAATAAACCACGAACTAGTCCTATATAATTTTCAAATTATTCTTTCACCTTCCTACTTCCCTCGATCACTTCCAATTTCCAAACTTTACTGTACTCTCCTTTAATGCATTTTCCTCTCTATTATCCGTTGTCTTCTTCCATACACTCCCATCGTCCACTACTTTCTTTTTGCATTTCTATCATGAGTGTGTATCTCCATGCTTGGGGCATCTCTCATGCTGTTCTATCATTAATTAAGTTCTCCGTTATTCTCCTTTTCTCTATTTCAATAGTTTCGGCTATAGTCGGCTGTGTTCCTGGTGTAATTCTTTTCATTCCTTGCCAGTCTATTCTCAGATTTTTTTAATATGCTTCCATTGCTAGCAACATATTTAGCCTTCCTTTCGCAATATCTCTTTTATGTTCATCCAATCTCTTTGCTATGGCCCTCCCGGTTACACTTACCATACTCCAATTTTTCTTCAGTCTGCATATCTTTAATAGGAATACCATATACACCATTATGTTCCATCTGCGGTACCGGGTCTTTATCATTGCGTAACATGTTGAATATTGTTGGGGCTCTTCTTGGCACTATTTCCTTTACTATTAAATCTTTTAGGTGATAAGGCACTGGCATATATTTTCTTTCCTCAGCTCCATTATGCTCTTCTCTCTCTTCCACGCTTTTTGCTATTCTTCTCTTCATTTCTTTAAAAATTCCTATTAAAAATCCTCTTCTATATACATGTTTATAGCCTATTTCTAGAATATATCTCAACTCTTTGTTAACATCTTTTTTTTCTGGTACAGTATTCAAGCGCTCTCTTAAACATACTTCGAAAGGCAGCTTTTTTATAATTTATTGGGTCCCTTGACCAGTTTGGGATTAACACCGCTTTATATGTAGGCTTTCTATATACCCTTGTTCTAATCCTTCCTCCTTCACTGAGGATATTTAAATCCAGGTAGTGTATTTCATTCCCACTTTTTTGGTTCCATATTGTTCCATCATAAACTCCTTTTCCAATCTTTCTATTCTTTCTCCTCTGTCCTTCCATATTATCAGCACATCATCTATGTATCTCTGATATTATATGATACTTGGTCTAAACTCATATAGCTTCTGCATTTCTACCTCTCTTAGAATTATTTTGGCCAGGGTACCCGATATGGGGCTACCTATTGGTATTCCCCATTTTTGCTTATATATTTTTCATCTAAATCTATAATAAGAGTTATGGCACACTATATGTGCTATTTCCTGGAGTAATTTTGAGCTGGTCTGTTCCTGTGGTAGATTCTCCATCAAAAACTTATAAAAGAATAATTGTTCTAAGAATAATTTATTATATGTGTTTAAAAGTTAGGAACGATGAACTGTAAACTAATGTACCTGAGAAAGGTGTGAAATAGCACCAAAAACGTTTGTACGATTTTAAAAATGGGATTAAATTAGTTGTAACCCAAATTGCAAAAGAGTGCTAATTTACGTTAAATTGAAACAAATAGCTGAATTTTGACAGAAAAGAAAAAGTAGAAAAATCAATACAATTATAGAATTGTGTAAAGATATTTACTAAAGAATATAAAATTAAATCAATTAAATTTGCTATTTCTGAAAATTTACTCAAATCAAAAATTACATATATATTTTGATAATAGTTTGAAGTCACATAAAAGTGAAATGTTCATGCTCATTTAATTTAGTAATACAGTGTAACCTTGTTATCTCAAACCTCTCTATCTCAAAACCCTTGATATGTGGAAAAAAATTTTTTCTGTACACTTTCAGCATTAAACCAATGTAATTTCAATAGTTATCTTGAAGTATTTTCTTCGAAACCCTTGCTATCTTGAATTAGTTTATAATTTTTGTGCTAGAGAAATTAAAAATACTTATGAATTCCCCCCCGCTTTCGGAATCTAAACAAAGGATTTAAATTTAACAAAAGAATGTAAATGTGCTACCGAAAACTGGAACAGGAACTTTTTGTGCATGCTTGGAATACTGAATATGCTGTACAGTAGTTTTGTTTTCTAAGTTTCACTTCTAATTGTTGATAGATTTTTGTCAGTATGATCATGTTTATTCAGTGATATTTTCAATCTTTGGTTTATAAAATACAGGAGTATTTAGACCAGGGCTCCCCAACCAGTCGATCTCGACAAGCTTTTTAGTCGATTGCAAGACTCTGATCAACTCGCTTGTTAAGCTTCCACTTTACAAAATGTAGTAAAGGTGGTCTGTGTTCTTGTTGAAATAAGAAAAGTGTGGTTATCCCTAATTTTTTTCATTCTTTGTGTCTTTTATCATTAATTAAGTAATAGCAGATCAGATCAATTGGTAGAATATAATAATATATCATAAAAAATAAATGATTATTTTGATGAGTAAGCAAAAGTTTGTTAGACAAATGCATTTACAGTTCAAATGTCTTTTCTTTCTTTATTATGATACTCAGGTTCGAATAACAATATATCGTTTTCGGTACTAAAAAGGGTTAAATTTATTAAAAAATAAACATCTTTAATTATAAGACAAAAATAACACAAAAATAAGCTGCTCTTTGAGGTAATATATTAAAACAAAACTATAGCACTTTTGAGCAGTCCATAAAGTTTTTGGAGGAATGTTTTCGGCTTTAAAATAGCCGAAAACGTTCCTCCAAACGAAAATTTTTTGGATTGAATAAAGACTTTATGGACTGCTCAAAAGTGCTATAGTTTTGTTTTAATAAACTTCTTTAATTTATTTATTTATTTTCCTTTTTTAACCATAATTTTGAGCATAGAAAAGTAAATTAAAACTTATCATTACCATGATGAATGGGAACATTTTTTCCCTAGTTAATGGCAAATGCTCTTGTCTAATATGTAATTGAATTGTTTCTATTCCAAAAAAGGAAATATGGAAAGACATTTTTGAACAATGCTCTCCAATTACAAAAATGAATATCCAAAACACTTCGAAATATGCAGAGCAAAAAATTATAGATTTAAAATCAAACTTAACATTTACAACAAAATCTGTTCGTAAAAATTTTAATATTATGTCTTTCGTCATATAATCCAAATTTTGAATCAATTGCAATATCAACACAATGTCAAATATCCCATTAAAATTTTTGTTTATGTACCCATATATTTGTAGTTAAATTCATATTTTCATGTTATGAAGAATTGTTTATTTTATTTAATAAATTTTAAATTATATATACGACATTGCTATTTTTGTACTTTTATTCCCTGAATATCAGTAGATCACTATATCGCTCCAGTGGAAAAGTATTCATGGTCATAAAAAGGTTGGGCAGCCCTGAGTTAGATGCTAATTTTCATGGAAAAAAAGAGTGTCTTATAAGTTCAATGAGACTGCACTAAACACAAACTAAAAATAATAATACTCAAAAACCCTTTAGCAGTCAAAAGATTTTATTCAGTAACATTTTCAACACACTTTACTGGCTTTACTGGCAGATGGTACTAAGGAGAGCACTTCAAGATGTAGACCTGCCTTTTAAATCTTTGTCGTGTTTGTTTATTTTATGTAGTTAGGTCTCCTGTTCTAGTGTAGCAGGGTTAGTCATGTTGTAGCAGCTGAATAAGACACCAAGTGTGTTGAAAACATTCTGAATAAAATCTTTTGACTGCTAAAAGGCTTTTGAGTATTATTAAGAGTGTCTTATACAGTATTAAAAACTATGGTGTGTATTATTGACATAAAAATCTTTATTTAAAATTAAACCATGATATCTCAAAAACGCTTTACATCAATTTTTTTTGTTCCCATAAGATTTGAGATATCAAGGTTCTATAGTATATACATTATAATAATTTAGAGAACATAATTATTTATAAAAGTCAAAATAAAAACTTCCAAAATATTTTTTTTTTATTTTAGAGAAAGGCATCCATAGATATATATTTTTTTCCATTTTTTGAAATAGATCATCTATTATCTAGAATTAAAGCATAGCATTAACACACAAAGACTGTTAAGGTTTTAGATTAAAATATTTTCATAAGCAATAAATTATTTTCTTTATTGTGTTATTCTTAGTGTCTTTTCCATAGCTTAGTATATATTTTATTAGATAAATTGAGTTGTTGAAATGAATAAAAAAATTTTCAATCATGGTATTTTATTGGCTGCTGTTCTAAAGAATAGAAATTTATTCCTAACTTTCTTGATAAAATATTTTGTAATTTTATAGACCATCATCTAATTTTTGTTATTTAAATTATATTTATCAAATTTTTTGAATTTTAAAATTTTCAAGTAATACACATAAATTTTATTCATCCTACAACAAGAGTATAGCATAAGAATTATGTGGCATCCAGAGACAAATCAGTTCTTGGGATTTGATAAAACAGACAACTGAGAATAGTTTTAAGATAAAATTTAAAGATTAAATATCAGAAATGAAAAATTCTTGGAGAAAATGTCCCAAATTACAGAGTATCAGAACAGAAAATCTTCATTTTTGCTATGTTGATGTGTCTTGTTTTATTAAACAAATGCAATTTCATAATTTCTGCTTATAGCTTCTTACGTAGAATGAAATTAATTTTGATATATGTTGTTATTCATGATTTTTAATTAATTTTCCAAAACATTTGTTTCTGAAGCTGCTGACCTTTAACATTCTAAACACTACAGCTTTTTAGAACTTCCTGTTTTTATCAATAGTCTTTAATACTTAGTTAGCTCACATAACAGGTGAAAAAAAAACTTTTCCTGTTACATGAGGTAAGTAAATATTAAAAACATTCTAAACATTCTAACTTAATATTTTACATTCTACCTAGAATATAAAAATTTTTATAAAAATATGAAATTTGTGATTATTCTAGGACTTATAAAAATCTTCTTAAATCAGAAACATTTCTTTTTTATTTATATTTTATCTACAATAGCAAAAAAGAAAAATGGAACAATCATCAGATACTATTTATGATCCTTTTTTGAAAATACTAAACAAAAATGTAATAACATAATTAGATAGGACTAGATTACAGTTTTAATATTCAGTGATTTGCCCATCATATGCCATCAAGCGTCAATAGCACACAAAGGATTAAATTAAGGACTAATTTAAAGGACTTTTGAAAGATTGATCCTTGAGCTTATTTATGAAAAAGCTTGAATTTCAATCATCTGTTTATTTGTGAAAAATTCAAACTTTCAGGATCATGATGATTTGAGTCAGCAACTCTAGTATATACTCACTAGGGAGTGTCTTTTTCCCGGATTTTGGTAATCCTGGGATTCCGGGATAAAGTGTTCTTTTACCAGGATCACAGGATTTCCCAAGATTTTGTAGATGGAATTAAAACTGAAAATTTCACAGCATTTTATTTATTCATATACAGTATATATATATATGAATAAATAAAATGCTGTGAAATTTTAAAATTATAATAAGTGTAAATATGAATAAGAAGAAAATGAAAATGTTAATTTCCTAAAAAGTAAATTTTGAATTCGTTTCAATTTGTAATTTATATATATATAAATTACAAATTGAAATGAATTTAAAACATACTTTTCAGAAAATTAACATTTTCTTTTTAAACCATAATAGATTAGTGAGTACTAGTAGTGACTACATTGTTAAAAAAAATTTTATTTAACTTTAGTTTATTTTGAGACAGATTTGGCAATTGACATTTAATGTGAACGTAAGAAACACAGGCAATTTGCACTTTTATTGCTGAGTCTAGTTCTAACTTTGGTTATAAATAGTCTGTGGCCGAAAAAGACTTTTCAGCTTCTACAGTTGTTGGTGGTATAGATTTGAATGCGTCAATTAATTTTATTACATTTGTTGTTTTTTCAACAATTGTCTCAAAGATTTCAAACTCCATCGATATATTCTTTGCAAGTGATTGACTTTCAGCGTCATTTTGAGGGTCTTTAGAAACACATTCAGATTGCTTTTTGGTTTAATGCGCCAATTTCTCACAGAGTTTGCTCACTCTGCTGGCGTTCACTCTCAGTATCACCCTCTTCCTCGCAGTCGGAATGTGACGAATCAGACTGCGATGATTCAGAAGGAAACCAAAAATGAGTTACTGCGCGAATTTCAAATGTTCCAAATTACATAAATCCAAATATACTAGCCAAAATCTAGCCCTTGAATTTAAGGGCTAGATTTTGGCTAGTATATTTGGATTTATTTGAATAAGTTCCCTTGATGCTTATGTAAAGTCTAAAGTTCCAAATTACTTTAAAAATTTTCATTAACCTAATTACTTGAGTTTTCTCGAACGCTGCAATATATACATAATGTGTGGGTATTGTGTAAGACTAAGTATTGATTATTGAAGTTAGTAATTAAGACTGGGAAATCTTGGGATAAAGAAAATTTCCCGGGATAAATCCCTCAGCCAAAATCAATTGGGATCCCAGAAAACAATCCCTAATACTCATTGTAGGGATGATCAAAATAGAAAGAAATTAATATGATCTCAGAACAAGGTATGAAACAGATATACTAATAAATTTATGCAACTATTATATAATAAGATCAAGAATGACATTGAAAAAAGATATGATGTTAGGCCTAATTCGCATAGCCAAAATGCCAATGTCACTGAGCATTCTCAAGCAGAACAGTTTATAAATGTTCGTTATCCCTTGAATAGACTAAAAAGAATTAGAGATGCTGTAAGTAAACAAGATAAGATTGCATGCACTAGGGGCCTGACTATATTTAATCACTGAGGAAGAATAACTGTAGTTTTGCAGAATCTCATAGGATGGGAATATACCAAATTCCACTGTATAATTATGATTTAGCTAAAGCAAGTACAATATAGATACAATGAAGAGGAACATAAGAATGATATAAAGGCAGCTAATATATCATTAGCATTAACAAAAAAAAAAAAAAAAAAAAATGAAAATTAAGTAAAATATCAACAATTGAGCCATTCACAAGCCAAATCGATTAACTCCACTTTTTGAATTTTTTTAAGTTTATTGTTAATACACTTGATTGACTATTAACTATTTATAATAAAAATAAATTTTCTTAATAGTTAAACTTAACATCACTAAATCACAAAAATTTTTTTGGCCATTGAATAATAATTAATTTATTTCAGAAACCAATTTGATTAACTGGCCAGTGAATAATAAATAATTTATTTCAGAAGCCAATTCGATTAACTCCATATTCTAATGTAAATCGTAGCAATAATGCAATTGAAACGTTTATAAGTGCGTATTATGCCTAAGACATTTTTTGAATTTACCTTTCAAATAAATAAATCATTAGACATACTGCTTATTCTCGTATTCATATTACTTACTTTGATTATCCAAGCACTTCTAGCAGTTGAGTATCGTTTAATCTCTCTTAAGCTAACGTTTTCGGTAATTAGTATACCATTTTCAAACTTATTCTACCATCAAACTGCGTTTCTTGTTCTTAAAACATTCTATTCTAAGATGCAATTCATTTGTTTTGCATTCCTCTAGAAACTTCCATGTTTCGAACGCATTTATCATTTTTTGATTTATTATCCTATACTCCTTACGCAGTCTTTTTGTTTCAAGCTGGCTTTGCTTTTCTTCCAATAAATCATTTTATTAGAAGAAATAAATGATTTATTGGAAGAAGAGCAGAGCCAGCTCGAAACAAGAAGACTGCGTAAGGAGGATAGGATAATAAATCGAAAAATGATAAAGGCGTTCGAAACATGGAAGTTTCTAGAGGAATGAAAAACAAATGAATTGCATCTTAGAATAGAATGTTTTAAGAACAAGAAACGCAGTTCGATGGTAGAATAAGCTTGAAAATGGTATACCAATTATCAAAAACGTTAGCTTAAGAGAGATTAAACAATACTCAACTGCTAGAAGTGCTTGGATAATCAAAGTAAGTAATTATTACCTTTCAAAGTTAGAAATATATTTTTACATCTTTTAAAATCACTAAATTGGAAGGATCAATTGAGAGACGTGTAAAAAAGGTGCAACTACATGAAAGTTTAACTAATCAGTTTTTATTAAATAAATTTTTTGGTTTTATTCAAGATCTTTCTTTAGTCGTCTAGGATTACGACAATAAGAATTTAATTAAGTAATTTTTTAAGTACCGTAGCATATATTAGATGATAACGGAAAGTTGTTCATTTTGTCATAAAAAATAATTAATCAGTTACTGTTATATGTGGATATTAATAGAGTAACGCTTTGTAAAATACACTGTTATATGTGGATATTAATAGAATAACGCCTTTGTAAAATAAATAGTTATATATGGATATTAATAGAATAACGCCTTTGTAAAATAAATAATTATTATATTTAACAAGTAAAAGATCGATTAAAATAAAAAATAAGGCAGACCATATAGAGACTCTACTGCGACTAAAAGTTGGTTCCCACTAGAACGGAACCACGGTGAAATACGTGCATGTTGCGTATTGTGGATAAAGCAGCGTGGTTTTGACGTCATACCGCAGAGTAAAATCCACAACCATCCAGTGTCTAGATGGATTCAACTTTTCCGCGACAGTAAAATACGTCGAGATAATACCCAGCAATGAAATCCATGCATTTTGTGACATTGAATAGTTGGCAACCTTAAGAGTCAAGATGGTGGGATTCTCTTTCATTAAATCTTATCTCTTTAATCAAGATTGCATAGAAATGTTCGTATTTCTTCTCATAAATATTTTCGATCCAACATTTTCTCTTCATCAATTTTGTTTCAGTTTCCTCATTTACTGCAGCTAATAGCATCATTTGGTAAACAATACGAGCCATTCATGATTAGCATCCATTTTGTTTTACATGAAATGAATTATGGAGACAGCACTAAGAATCTTGGGGAAAGCAAAGCTATCGTGACTGTGGAAATCCACAAGTAGAATTGCCCCCCCGCGTTTATCTGTGACGATTTTTTACCGTTCCACTTTCCGCGGCGGATAGTGGGAACAAACCTCAACTCTTTGCACTTTGTTCTCGGAATGCTCTGACATTGTCTAGCAACCAAACTTTTGTTTAACATTTGAAATATATACAATCGTTATATATATCGTTAAATATATATATTGTTGGCCTCGGTGGTCTAGCGGTTATGACGTTGGGACGTTAGCACAAAGGTCCCCAGTTCGATCCTAGGCCGATGCGGAGTTTTTCTTCAGATAATTTAGTTAAAAAATTCTAGTTTAATTATTAATTAATAGATGGCGCCGGCCAAATGGCCAGATCAGGCTACACAATTAGAACTAGAATTAGAATCCATTCTGATTCTAGTTCTAATTGTGTAGTCTGATAATGGCCGTTTGGCTGAAAACATTAGCATATTAAAGAAATTTTTCCTCAGCTGCTAGAAGTGCTTTAGTTAAATTTTAATATAAATTTTAATCACAGTCTATTTTCTAAAAGTTGTTGGTATATACCAGGGGTGGCCAAGCTTCATGTCATTAAGAGCCATATAGAAGAATCTCAAATACTTGAGAGCTGCAGTCAGTTTCTTTTTGGGTCAATGAAAACCACATCAGTTTTTCGATTAATCTTAACAATGGTTTCAAAATTATTTATTATATATTTTACATGCATTTATTTTGTTTAGATGCATACTATCTTTTACAATAAATAAACAAATTACAAAATATATTATTTTTAAAAATTAAGTAGGTATTTGCTCTATAGTAACTATTGACTTTCATGCTGTGGAGCCACATTGAAGGTACCAAAGAGCCGCAATTTGCTACCATCGATATATACCATATGCAATATGGCAGCTTAACTGAAAATATAATATAAAACTACAGTAAAGTATGAAACTACAGTATACATATATTATTTCTGCTTTATATAGGCTGTGTATTTATCATGCTATTCCTGCTTTTATTATATGTAGCTATTATTTTAGATTTTATACATTATTTTGTATGATTTGATAGGCTATTTTTTGATCTGAGAATGTTCAAAAATTTTCATATATAAAATAATGGTAAAATTGCTTCATTTTACATTCGCTTCACTTTGCCTTTTTAGTTTACGAAAGATTTTATAGAAATGCTCAAATTTCATAAAGTGGAGAACTTATATGATTTTATTGAATATATTTTAAGCTAAGTTTTAATAAATGTATTTATAATTTGTAGTATGTACAGCAGCTGTAAGAAATTGTCTTGAATGTAGAGAACGTAGCCGTCCACAAACACCTGTTATTTCTCATTCTGGAACTTCATCTAATAAAGAAATTTCTCGTCAGACACCTATTCAAGCATTAATTGGAGGTGTACAGCCATCTGCTAAGGTATGAGTAAACAAGTCAAAATGATTTCTATGCTATTGTTGTTGAAATAAAATATGATACTTTATTCAATTCATCTTCTATTCAAAAAATATTATAAATATTATCATAGGAAAATTTCTTTAAAGTTAAAATATGTGAATTTCTAGCTAAGTAAATTTTTGCATTTGAAGATGAAAATCCAACTAAATTTTAATATTTTGAAATACATAGTATGGCGATCCTCGACTTTTGCATAATTTGCTATTTCATACATATTTAAAAGTTAAATTTTTACTGATATATATTTCAAAAATGCATGTACTTCCTCGTAGCCACTCTCCTCCTCTCTTGTCACATTTTGTACTGTCGGTTTATCTGTTTTGGTGTAAAATACATATTTCAAATATTGCTAATGTAAAATAAATATTTTAAAAACATACAAACAATTTCTATAGAAATTATTGCTTGTTTTTAAATGTGAATAATTTCTATAGAAATTATTGCTTGTTCTATTTGTAATTTATTTTGCTGGATGTTACTGAAGATAGCTTTTTTAAAGCTGAAAGATCTTTAGCAAATAATAAATACATCAATCTTTCACTTGAATTTAAGCTGATGTTAAGATTTATTTTCATATGAGAAGAAGCAAAAAGAATTTGAATTTTTTATTTGAAGTGAAACACTTTTCCGTGTTTTTTTTTTTTTTTACATTACTGTACTTTTGTATATTTCAACTTTTATATACATTTCATGAATCATTAAATACAAAAGTCGAGGACTGCCTATATATTAACTATATTATGTTAAGATTTATTTTCATATGAGAAGAAGCAAAAAGAATTTGAATTTTTTATTTGAAGTGATACACTTTTCTGTGTTTTTTTTTTTTTACATTACTGTACTTTTGTATATTTCAACTTTCATATACATTTCATGAATCATTAAATACAAAAGTCGAGGACTGCCTATATATTAACTATAGTTACATATATAAATCTAATGTTTAATTTCCCAAAAATTAGCCTTCAATTTCTCTATAAATGACTGATACTCATCTTTCAGCAGTTTTAGCTTTCATTAATTTATAATTTAAATTTTGTTATTTAACTTTTATGATATATTTTTAAATACATTTTATAAAGTACTAATAATAAGTTATTAAGCCAATTTTACTTATTGATATCAAATTTATAAAAAAAATTCAAATCAATAAGCAATAATTTTTGAAATACATAGGTAAGTCAATATATGTCCCCATCCACATAGACTGAAAACCACTTAAAATTCAACATGCGTTTAAGCCAGGAGTAGCAGCACCAGTGCATGAGAAATCAGAACTAATATTATATCTCTACATGCCATGGTTAGTCAATTATAGCTAGTTTAACATGGAGACTATGTTACATAAGTGTATTCAAGAAGAATAGCACACAGTTGTGCTTTTTCTGTGAACCAAAGAATTGGCTACAGAGGAAGTTCATAAATATATGCTTCCAGTTTACAGTGAAAAGTGTATATCAAGAAAAAATCCAACTATGTGCTGTTCTGTATATGCAATGGACAAAGTTCAAGAAGTCAAAATCATCCTGTGGAGGTTGCAACCGAAGCCATAGTGCAGCATGTAGAGATATGTGCAATTCAATTCTGTATCCAATTATAACAATTAAAATGTACAACTATGTGCTGTTCTGTATATGCAATGGACAAAGTTCAAGAAATCAAAATCATCCTGTGGAGGTTGCAACCGAAGCCATAGTGCAGCATGTAGAGATATGTGCTGACCGATGTGTTGATAGATGACATAACTGATAGTGTGGGTTGCTCTCATGGAAATGCCTATAACATCATTCATGAATGACTAAAATTCCATAAAGACTGCACATGATAGGTCTCAAACCAATTTTCTGCCAAACACAAAATGAACAGAATAGATTTTTGCATACATCATCCGATATCATGCAGAAGGAAGGACTTAATCACACCAATCATTATTACGAGGGTTAAATTGTAGACTCACCGGAATTGAAATATTCCTCCATGGAATCGAAACATCCCTCCTCTCTACCATCAAAAAGTTCAAGGTGATCTCATCAGCACACAAGGTTATGCTAATCATTTTTTTGGACTCAGACTATTATATTGGTGAAATTCAAACCTCATATTGAGACTATCAATATCTATTCATCCATTTACCAAAAACACAGATCTCCTTGAATGCAGGTGTGATTCTTCTAGATGATAATGCTTGCCCTCACATATCTAAAACAATTGAAATGCAGCAGCTATTGAAAACCTCAAATAAGAATGCTTGGAAAATCCATCTCATAGCCCTGGCTTAGTCTCTAGTGATATCCATTTTTTTGAGCCCCTGAAAAATCACCTAGATGGTCGCCATTTCAAAGATGATGATGTTGCCAATGATGTCACTTATTGGCTGCAGAAGCAATCGGAAACTTTCTTTGCTGTTTGGGCTAAGTGTCTGAATATATAATGGGATTATGTCAAAATAAAAGAAATTTTAGTTAAGTTCTAACAGTCTTTTTTTTCTATCCCATTTTGCAACTTATATTGATTTACTCTTGTATCAGTTGAACATAATAAGATAGTTTTATTTTTAAGGAATTTTTTCAAAAAAAAGAAATTGTTTACAAAAATATTCTATAAAAATATATCTCAATCATATTATGCACAATTCAGTTTCTTTTAAAGAATTTTTTTACAAAAACTTGTTTACATACACATACACTCTTACAAACACACTCACACACACATGCTCACTCACACTCCTTTGTCTTGTCTACCAATATCTGAAAAATCAAATTTTTCAGAGCTTTTAAATTTTATGGAATTATTTTTTATAATATAAGAATACACATATTTTAAATTCTAACTTATAGAAAATTAGGCTTAATTTTACAAATAATTTATCAGAATAAAAACATTTAAGAATTATGGATAAATTTAAAATTAATATCTGAAAAAATTTTATACTTTCCAAATATAAGTAATTATCTTAATGCTATAAATTAGAAAATTACGGAATATTTTACATTCTGTATCCTGTCACAATAAATTTTCTAAATCACACTGTTCTTATAAAATGTTTTGAGATATATATGATTTCCTATCAGAAAAATTTCTAAATTTCAGTTCCACTGATTTTTCAAATGAGGAACCATTAATAAATTTATAAAATTGAATTCATTGATAATGAGACTAATAGTTTAAAAAACAAAAAGAATGTTCTAGAGCCATGGTGGCCAAATTGCAGCTCACAAGCTGCATTTGGCTCTTTGGTATCTTCAATGTGGCTCCATACTATAAAAAGTCAATAGTTAATATGGAGCAAATATCCAGTTAGTTTAAAATATATATATATTTCTAATTGTTCATTTATTGTAAAAAATAGTATGCATCTATATGAAATAATTGCATATGAAATATATAATAAACAATTTTTGAAATCATTGTTAAGATTACCTAAGAAGTTGATGCAGATATCATTGATCCATAAAGAAACTGATTGTGGCTCTTGAGTATTTCAGATTCTCCTATATGGCTCATAGTGACATGAAGTTTGACCATCCCTGTTTTAGAGCAGTGCTTCTCAAACTTTTTTCATTCATGACCCCATTTTTCATTATGAGATTTTTCGCGACCCCAGATATTAAATATGAAATAAAACATTATTACGAGATTTTTCGCGATCCCAGGTATTAAATATGAAATAAAACATACAAATCTTTTTCGTGACCCCAGGTATTAAATATGAAATAAAACATACAAGTACACCATTACGAGATTTTTCGCGACCCCAGGTATTAAATATGAAATAAAACATATTACGAGATTTTTCGCGATCCCAGGTATTAAATATGAAATAAAACATACAAATCTTTTTCGTGACCCCAGGTATTAAATATGAAATAAAACATACAAGTACATGCGATCCCAGGTATTAAATATGAAATAAAACATACAAGTATATAAATCATTTCCCAGATATTAAATATGAAATAAAACATACAAGTACATAAATCATTTACACATTATTAAAATGAACACAATCAACCAACTACACTGAAAATTCATACGTTAAATATTGGGCGTTTGTGAAATCAATCAACCAACTACATTGAAAATTCATATGTTGTCATATGTTAAATACCAACCAACCACACCGAAAATTCATATGTTGTCATACGTTAAATATTGGAGGCAGTGAAATTACATATAAACTGAAATTCAAGTATTTTAATTTAATTTTTGCCAACTACATTGAAAATACATATGTTGTCATACGTTAAATATTGGGCATTTGTGAAATCGAAAATTCATATGTTGTCATACGTTAAATATTGGGCATTTGTGAAATTCATATGTTGTCATATGTTAAATATTGGGCGTTTGTGAAATTACATATATTCCAATGTTTGCATTTAATTTTTGTGACCCCAGCATTTTGCTTTACGATCTCATTTGGGGTCATGACCCATAGTTTGAGAAGTGCTGTTTTAGAGGATCAGGTGATCTTTTTTTTTTCTATTGGAAAACTTTTCTGTTTATACTTAATCATATAGCTTATTTATTTTGAATTAATGTTTCAGTCTGGATATTACCAATGAGATGATAAGAGTTAGGAACATTTCAGAATAGAACTATTTTATCATCCAATAATTATAACAATGAATTTGAATGCTTTAAATCTTTGATTAAAGTATTTTTTAAATATATAGAATATTGTTAAAAATTAGCCTCCAACTCAATATTATACATCAATAAATAAATCTACTGTCGCAAATTTATCAGATGTCACTTCTATTATATATGATAATTTCAAAAATAAAGTACATGTATTATTTTTAGACTTGACTGTTACATTTGATTTTAATATCTACATACATTAAATTATAAATTTAAAAAAATATATAAAAATTATATATTGCTATTGATATGTATATTTCTTCAGATTAATGCACATATATTGACATTGCACAAAGTTCTGATCTCAGTGCTTTATTATTTGTGATTTATATGAATCTGGTTTTATTTTTGAATATATATATATATATATACACACACAATTATTTAGTTATGCAGATAACTTCAAATTCATCAACAGTAATAAAATCACATTACTCAATGATATATATTAATAGATATTATCTAACTAGTTTGCTGAAATAATTTAAAAATCAAATATGCCAAATCTATTTATATGATTGTTATCAATCAAAAACTTCAGTTGATAAAATCATATAAATTTTATCAGTCAAAAAGTCCAGTTGATTTTCAAAACAGTCCAAAAATCAACTGAATAAAGATAATTTCTGGATTGTTTTGGAAAACAGTTTTATCCAATTGATAATCACAGAGATCTAAAGAATTATTTTTGATTCTAGACTGTCATATATAGATATTGCATTCTATATATTATCAATAAATTTCATCAAATATCTACATTTATTGATAGATACTTATAAAAATATACCAAATATTGATGATATTTGCAAATTTCAACTCTATTAAATTATAGTACAGGTAGGCCTCGATTAGTGCGAATAATTGGTTCCACGAATTTCTCGCGCTTTCTTTTAAGAATTAATTATCAATAATTTAGTTATTTCCTATGTTGTTAAAACTATTAAGGAATTAATAGAAGTTTTTTACATTTAGTATATACTATTTATTACAGAATCTTAAATAAGCTATTGAAATAAAGAATTAGAATTTTTTAATTTCAGTTATGGTATGGGATGATCTAAAGAAAAAACATATTATAGAATTAGAATTTTCTAGTGATGTAAAAGCTGTTAAATTAAGAAGAGATAGGTAATTTTAATTATTATTAAATAAATGTATTTGTTCAATAAAACTACAAAGTTTTTATCTTTTTAGAATTGTTGTTGTACTGGAGACAATGATCAAAGTTTATACTTTTACTCAGAATCCACAACAGCTTCATATTTTTGAGACATGCACAAATTCAAAAGGTAAGAATTCAAATACCAATTGTAATAATTCATAAAATTAAAAACATACAGAAAATCTATTTGTTAAGATTTTATTGTATGATTTTTAATATGTAAAATAATTGCATTAATTGCCAGCAAAGTATTATCAGCAAATTACAAAATAAAATATACCAGAGGATGACTTTAAAATTATGTTTGAGATAAATAAAATTGTATAATTGGTAATTTCAAATATATAATTTATAAAAACTATTACTGTATATTATTAACATGTTAAGTACAAATTATAATCTTAAATATAATTTTGCTATTTACAAATTTGTAGTAATATGGTTAATAGTTATCATAGACCAGTGTAATGTCATGTTGTTTATATTAGATCCTTAGAAATGCATGTGGAACAAAATATATTTTTCAATTGTTAATGATGTTTTTCATGACATTAAACATAATATTAAGGTTCTGGTGTAAAAAAAAGGGAAGTTTATCATATCAGAATCATAAATAAAAATTCATGTTCTGACATTTAGCATAATCAAATAATATATTGTTTAAACTTATTCTTCAGTACTCGTTATATACTTTCGCTTTTTACTAAAACAACTAATTAACCAGTCTTCAGCACTTGTTTAAGTGAAAAAATATATACTTTAATAATTTATAAATCTTTCGGCTTAATAAGGATATATACTGAGGATGGCTTTATTAAGCCGAAAGATCTATAACAATTATTAAAGTATATATTTTTTTCACTTAAACAAGTGCTGAAGACTGGTTAATTAGTAGTTATTCTTCAATTTTTCCAATCAGATTATACATAAAATTACGATTATTTTTAATGAGATTTCTATCATTATTTAATACCTAATTCTGTGTTTTTGTTTCATGTTTTTTTACTGAATATTGCAAAGAATTGAAATATCGTATAAGATAGTAACTGCATAATATTAAAAATTTATAAATTTATTGATTCAATTTAATATTTATAAAGAATATTTTATATAGATAGTTCTCACTTTGAGTTAATTCCTGAAGTTTTCTTGTAAAATAAGAACTCATAAATCAAGAATCAATTTTTCAGAGACATAATGTTAAAGTCACTGGTTCTGTTTCAGCAATACAATTTGACTACAATAAAATTAAAAGTCAACAAAATCAATAGTTTGATTGCACAATGATTTATATATCTAAAGAAGTGAAAACATAGTCTTTAAAATCAAATAAATAATTTCATTATTATTATAATTTTGTCATATAAATGTTAAAAGAATTTTTATTCTTCATTATTATTGACATATAAGTATATGAGTTTTAATATAGATAAACAAGTATCTTAAGCACATTCTGGAATGGAAATTATTTTATATAATGTACTGGTGAAACCAGAATGCATGTTACTTCCTTTTTCAGCCTCTATTTTGATTTTTGCAGTTTTGTAACAGAGGATGGATTTTTTTTTGCTACAGACTCAGTTGTATTTGTATAGCAATATATGTGGTTTAAAATGTCTTTTTATTGATGTTTAGCATCAATTTATTTCAATTAATATTCATATTTAAAATAATTTTTTGATATTTCATATTTAAAAAAAAAACTTGCAAACCTGAGAATTCATAAACAGAGAACTTTCTATATATCAGAAATGTCAAAATATTTATAACTCTAAGGAAATTGTCACTATATTTTTTAAATTTATGTGTAATGAATATTCACACTAACAGGAATTTTTATCTAGATTATATAGAAATGCACACTATTTTTAGTTATTCATACTTAAATTTTTATTTTTGTAAGTATTCTGTATATATGAATATGTTAGTTACAAGATTTTTTAGATGTACTTGGGTTATGTTCTTAAATTTTCTTCATCCTTATTGAAACAATTGTTAATGGTTCAGTTTCTCCATCTTTTATTTGCAGAAAAATGCTACACACCATTATATACTAATATCATTTAATTTATTTTTCAATATATTTGATTATAAAACTAAAAGAAAATGTATAAAAAATATGTCATGTATCAGAATATGCATCCAGTTTTTCTCTAGCTTTTATTGATCTTGGTAATGTAAAAAATGTTGGAAAATAATGGTATGCAAGTATATAGGAACAAATCAGTGCATATTTTCTAGAGAGTAAGTATTAAATAAAATGAATATTTTTTATTGAGGCAATTATTAAATTTTTCACTAATGTAAACTAAACATCATCTCAGTTCTAAGATGCTATTAATGAAAGATGCATCTCAATTTCAGAGATGTTAAAATATGGAAAAAAATGAGTCCTAGAATCAAGGAAATATGGTATTGAAATCAAATCAAACATTTCACAACTATGTGTATATTATTCATACTGCAATCCTGAATCAATAAATCAAACACAGCAACTCCAGGAAAATAAGTTTTTTTTATTCTTAAAAAAGTTTTCAACATTAACTTAAGGTGAGCTTTAGTTATTAAAAACAAGAGTTCCTATTTAGAATGGAACATAGAATGTAAGCTATAATACATTAAATTTAAAATTCATAATGTTCCATAGTGCTCAACATACAACATTTAAAATTATTTGAAAAAAAGATAAACAATTTAAATTATATTATGACTTATTTACATAACATAAATCAATAAAAACATAATATACAAAATCTAATATACAAAAAATAAGCCAAATGCAATATTAATTAGTATTGTTAAGATATTTGTTAAAATTTGGATGTGATTATTTTGGCTGACATTACATTATTATTTTATTTGTTAAACTGTCAGTAAACTTTGGTTTATTTTTTTACATATTAGATGTTTTTGATTGGATATATATCATTTAATTTTTAAATGAAAACTATTTTTCAACAATATGTTAATATATCATTAAATATCTTTTTATTTTTAATCTGATTAAATCAAAATTTTTTAGAAACATTTAGTAAAATAATAAACATATTTTTATTATATGTATATTAAATCTTTTCTTCATGAACTCTTCTACAGATCATATTGTTCAATTGATTTCAACAAAATTTGATTGATATATATATATATATATATATCAATCATATTTGTCAAAATTGATTGAACAACATGACTTGTAGGAGAGTTCACAATGAAAAGACTTCCTACTTCCATCATTTTGGCTCTGTTGGGCTGCATTTTTCAGAAAGCCTTAAATAATATAAATAACATACACATCTTGATTTATTCAAAATTAGTTGAATGATGTGATCTAGAGACATTTATACAGAAGAAAATCCTCTTCTAAGCCCAATTGGGTCAAAATTTTCAGATTTTTGAGCTAGGATATGCCTGTATTTCAAATTTAATCAAAAGCAGTTAAACAATGCAATATATAGAGATGTTTATGGAAAATGACTCCCATTTCTCCCCTTTTATTTTGATCTGATTGTGCTGAAATTTTCAACTATTCTTAAATAATCTAAGAAATATCCAATCCATATTTTAAATTTCATTGATATAGTTGAATAGTGTGACCTCTAAAGGTATCTGCAGAGGAGAGGAGAAAGATATATTTTTTTTTTTTAATCAAGTTTTGCAAATTTTTAAATTGCCCTAGTTCTTTTATTATTTGAATTTGAAGCTTCAAATTTGGAAATTTGTGTCACAGATAACTCACAGATAAAAAATGCACTAATTTTAATTTTGCTGAAATTGTGCCACAGTAGGTAGCACTGGTCATGTATAAATGCATACTTGAGATTATGATATAAATCAAAAGTGATTGAATTTTTATATAAACATTTTCAAATTGACAGCTATTATACAAACACATGATTATTGACTTGAATAGAACATGAAAATCTGGAAATGTGAGACTTAGATTCAATCCCAAATTTGCCATATGAAAGATTGATTCCTTATCATGCAGCTAGCCAGTTGCCCCCAAATGATGATTGTCCTTCAAGGACTGTACAGCAATTTTAACTTTCTCCAAATAATTGTCATATGATATTTCAAATTTATAATAAATTGTTGTTTATCCAACACTTTTAAGAATTGATTATCTCAAGATAAAATATGCCATAAATAGAGAGAGAGTTTGGAACAAGGAAATTTTCAGTGTGTTATCATAGAAAAATAAAATAAGCAGTTATAAATATGAGATAATTATAACTATCCCATATCTATAACTGCTTATTTAAATTTGTATAATTGTCAGATTATTTTTTATGATGAAGATACTGGATAACATTGAAAAATTATGCTGAAAAATTATGATGGATTGAATAGAAATAAACTATTAAAGTAAGATTACTATTAGACTGAACAGTTAATTGTACTTTAATGCTGTTTCCAAAACAATTTAGTTTATTTCTTTCAAAATTTGAATTTTAAAATATTAAAAAATGTTTTATATTCTCTTAATGTATATGAAATGTAAGTGTATATGAATATTATGAAAGTAGCAGAGACTGAATGCTATTTCTTTATTACAACACATTAAAAATGTATAAATTGAATTGACATATAAAGAGTATTAATTTATAAATGTTTCATGATCACAGTAAGACTTCCATTACCAATAAATCTAATTTTTTATTTTTTTTTCAACACTAATTTTTAATTTATACACTAATTTGATATAACTTAAATAATAAATATTTTATTAATTCTTTGTCTAGGATTGTGTGTTTTATGTCCTTGCAGTACAAAATCATTATTGGCTTTTCCTGGACGGAAAACTGGTCATGTACAGATTGTTGATCTTGCAAATACAGAAAAAACTCCCTTAGATATTTCTGTTCATGAAGCACCCTTAAGTTGCATAGCATTGGATTCACCTGGTAACAAATTAGCCACAGCTTCAGAAAAGGTATAAAATATTTTTTTAATAAATTTGATAAAAAAAAGAAATTTTGATTTGATTATGATACTTAAATGGCAATTGTATAAATAAAATATAAATTACAGAAACTGTCTGACTTACCTGAGACTTGTTTCTAGAAGTATTATATATGTGAAATTTTACATAAATCAGATTTATGAAAATTATTATGTAATTATTAAAATGAAATTAAAGCATTATATTATGCTCTATTAATGTATAATATATTATAAGTTAGGTAAGAATAACTATTATAATATGATACATCATGTAATTTATATTATATGAATTTAGTTATAATGGTATACAATAGTTTTACTATCAATAGTGATATTAACTTTCATTGTAGTAATGTGACAACCATTACTGTTTTACTACCATATAAAATTATAATACTGCATTGTATTCTAAATTATTATAATGATTTAAAAAGTATTTTTAATGTTAGATATTTATATGCAAACATGAATTTTTATAAGTTGAACTTGAATAAGTTGAGAGTTCCTTTATTTAATTAGATTTAATAAATGAAAATTTTTAATACTGAAATTAAGTAATTATTCTTAAATCTTTACTTCTTATTTTGTATTTGTAAATTGTTGTTTATATAATGTATATTAATGTTTGTATTTATAACTTTATTTATTTATTTGACTATAATATTTTTCTTATTTTAATTCTGATAATCTTTTATACTGATTTTATGGTTATGATTCAAGATATTTATTTATATAAATAATCTTTAAAAAACTAAACAAAATGAATATCATACACATTATTTTTTTTCTAAGAAATTAAAAATAAATGTTAAATGATAAAATATGTGATCATTTTATTTTATAATAATTTCTTTTAAAGATTATTTATACAATAAAATTCTATTATAAAAAGCATCATGGATTAGATGAAATTGCTCATTATAAATGTTATCTATATATAAAATGTAATGTTTGTCTCTCTTTCCTGTTCCACAGACGCTTCTGCACCATTTGATCCTCTGTTCAATAAAGGCTCATAAAGATCTTAAGACATTGCTCTATAGGACTAGAAACCCTGCTTCACAAAAAAAGTGCTATAGGTCCTTCTGCAAGATGTAACTCAACTTTAATCATAGCGAAATGCATGGTGAGGATTTAGTCTATCACATCTGGGTCCATTGAACAAGAGAGGCAAGGCTGATCCAGTTGATCTGCTGGGTAAAAGATCCTTGTAACCTTAGCCTCCTGTACACAATGTTGCTGTAGCAACCAGTAATAATTCAGTGTTCAATGCCACAAACAACTGATCCTGAAGGACAGAAAACACAACCCATGACAAAAGCAAAATTCAATGTTGATAGGTCTTCCTACTAAAGGAGGAATCTCTGATAAGGTGGCTTGCTTGCACCAAAGTTGACAGCTGGCCAAGTGCAGCTATCTGCAAGTTCCTTCATTGTATTCACAGATCAAACAGCACCTAGGTCTGAAAAACATATTACTCTTAGTAGTAGGAGAATAGTCAAAGTTCATACCTCCCCTGTAATCTGCTGATCACAGACAATCAAAAAGGGTGAGAAATCTCTCTCATGTCATATCTTAATATAGTCTATATGCAGCCCAAAAACTAGGCTACATGGAGATGATATTGACTGACATGGATTGGTTAGGCTCTAGTGTCTTGCCATGGCTGATATTGCTTCAGGCAACTCCATGAGATTTGGCATTCTCTCTAGAGAAGCGAGCTTACCCCAGTTTAGGAACAAATATACAATCCAAGGTTAACCACCTTTCAGATGGACACTGTTTAGGCTTCTCTCCCTCTGTCATTCATCCTGTCATCATAGCATGCCACCTTGGGATTTGGAACTCTTCTAGAAGACATATGTCAGGCCAATTCTTAATCCCAGTCCTGCAGGGACTGATCAGTTAAATGATGCACTACTGAACATCCACCAACAAGGGCTGGGTCCAGCCAGGCTCTACTAATCCAATAGGAATTTCTTCACTTGGGACAGTGTCTGTGTATAAGATGCCAACCTCTTCAATCAAGGCCCAAGATAAATCAATCCAGCTAGAACATCCTGTGATAATCTACTCTACTTCTGCCCTCTATTTTGAATTGCCATCCAGGGCACATTAACTTCTGCATACACCATGTCGAGATATGGGGATATCTTTTGCCAGAATATCACCATACTCTAGGAGCCATTTAATTAATCCCTGCCAATATGAACATATCAGTTCAGCTGTATGGATATGGACATAGTGATAGCCGGTAAATCCTCCTTCCACCTCAAGTGGGCTGTTCATGGGAGGGTTTGACCCTTGATTACCTTGAGTCAAGATCACCTTTAGGATAAAGTATTTTGGGATGATAGCGAAAATGCCTTCATTCAAATCTTTCAGTATCATGTCTGAATTTGTGATGATCTCAGAGTTTCAATGATGTGACATCATGATGATGAAATAATAGATGACATTATAAAATGCAATTATATGTAATGTTATGATGATATAACAATGATTACTTTTAATTACTAGCACTTCTGAGCAGACCAATTTCCTTAATCATACCATAAAATTCTTTTACTTTTCTAAAAACGGAGAAGTGCTTTTGGCTTATTTGCCATCTTCAGCTCCTAATACAATGTTCGTTTTTTTATAGAGAACGTTAATCATGGAATCAAAAGTCCTTAATTCTATTCTTTTTCACTGTTGTGTTAATTATGGAATCAAAAGTCCTTAATTCTATTCTTTTTCACGGTTTTTATAAAAAAAGAAATGTAAGTAAGAGATATAACAATGGAGTGACATCATTGTGACATTGTTACTGCAGCCACATGATGTCATAATGATTAGTCAAATGATTCCAAATACATATAATAAATGAATTATATAGCAAAATGATTGTTTGAATTTGGGATGTTGTCACAAAATCCCATGATGTCATCATAATATAGTAAATAGATGATCTGACATCATAATGGCATTGTTTAAGTCTGCTGACGACATCGTCACAAAATATTAACAAATAATCTTGCAATTTTATACCTTAATAAATTTAGAAAGAACAAATAATTTCTACCAGTTATAATTCAATTAATCTGATGATAATGTAGCACTTTAATAAGTGTGAGGTTTGAAATAAATGAAATCAATGCATGAAATAATTTTCCAGTTAAAAAATTCTTCCTTGGGACAATACAATGAAGATCAACAATAAAATGATCAATTTTTATGATAGATATAGAACACAATATCACAGCATTATGAATTTCAATGTTCTTCCAAGTAAATCTTTTTCAAATCAGAGTGGTAAGACACACAGTCATAACTTCACAAATCACAAACCTTATGGAAATTATGCAAGTTGTATTAAAGAATAACTGAATGACTGAAACTGTAGAAGGAATCAACATGCAAATAATCAAAATCAACTTTTTCCTAATAAACAGTATATAATGTCAAACTATGCCTATGCAACACTGAATTTGAAATGACATCATAATGATACCAGTCTGAAAATTATTGGTAATGCAACAATGTTTGACATCATAAAATGCTTCTGTTGCATAATGTACTAGTGAGTATTCTTCATGTCAGTACTATGATGAAATCTTCATAGCATTATATGTTGGCTAAATCAACTAATAAAATCAATGGTAAAATTAGCTATGAAAATCCAATGGATCCTAAATGCTATAATGAATTATATTGACATCATTATGACATAACAATGGATAGCATCAGAAAATCTATAGCTATGTGAGCACATGATGACATTATCATTTGTGCCAATGTGACAATAGTGATCAGCTAATTGATTCCAAATTCTATAATAAATGAAATATATGAACAGATGATATTTCTGTATGATTTATTGTAAACTTATCCATAAATTCTATAAATCTATGAGGGTCAGTCTAATCACACTATTGTCAAAAAATGATCTGCTTCTCTTATTGTTTATTCTGTCTTCTATGTATTTTATTATTATTATTTATTTATAATTAAAAATGTAAATTTTGTAAGGAAATGTAAACAAACAACATTTTATAATTGATTTTGATATTTTTTATATAAAATATAAGAATGCATTTAAATTTTAAAAAAATATTGTAAATTCTATTGTTTTATTTTATATTTCTATAAGAAGATAGTAAAATTTATACAGATGCACTTGTAGTTACAAACATAATTCATAAATAAGTTTGTTTGTAATTCAGAAACTGCTATTATTTTGGCTTCAAATGTACTGAAATAACTTTATATACTGAATATTGTAATATATTTTGTAATTAGATCAATTAAAAGTTTCTTATTTCACAGATTTTAATTAAAAGTTCCAAATATAATGTCAGGGTTTTTTGTGTAATTGCTGTCATGTTGAAATATTATTGTAATATGCTAACTAACTGTGTAATTTTACCTTATATTGATTGCTAGAGCATTCTGCTATCATATTGCTTAAAATTATTGAAGAATTTTTGAAATTCCATGAAATTTGAAAAGGAAATTTTACATTTGTAACTAGAGAAGCATCTGTATTTTTTGTTTCATCAGTTTTATAAAAAAAATGTGGGAAGTACTAGAGATTGAGGCAATCTTTGGTACTTTGAACTTAAAATTTAAAATTACAAATGAAAATACAGATAATTTTCAGTTTGAGTTTCTAGAATTTTTGAAATATGAACTATCAAAAATATGAACATAATTAAAATAAATAATTGCTAAGTAGTCATAAAAAGGCATTTCAAACCATGTATGTAGCTATGCAATACAGTAGTTGTTTGTAGTTTGTAACAAAAAACTGTTATCTGCTATGAAATCAGAAAAATCAAAATGGCTAATTGAGAAGCTGAAGTAGTGTGCACCATAGTTTCACTGACAAATTATGTAAATAATTTTCATTCCTGAATTGTGCCTAAGGCATTATTCACTATATAAAAGCTTATCTGATCTTTTATCAATGATGATAAGAAGAAAAAAAACTCTAATATTTATGACATTAATAATTTCTTTATTATTATAATTTGCTTGATTTTAAAGCTTATATTTTCATTTCTTTAAATAAACAAAACATTATTTAATTATAAACTATTAATTTTGTTGGTTTTTACTTAATTTTCTTATGGTCAAACTGCCTTGCCAAGTACAGAACTTCTGATTTTAACATAGTCTATGGGAAATTGAATATTGGTTTAAGAGTTCTTAGTTTACAATCCATCTCCAAAGAAAAATTAACTCATAAAGATGGAAACTACCTGTATTAAAAACTTTCTGAAATATTTTGGTTACTTAAAAATATTGGAACTATCATTCATGGAAAAAATTTATGCTTTGTAAAAGAGTTATCACCAGTGAGTTTCATTGCAAAAATAATAATAATAATATATATTATTTTATATATTCTCTTATTTTAGCAATATAAGATTAGATTGCTTACTCTTGTATGTAATGTAGTTAAACACTTTTTTTGCTTTTGTTAATAAAAGCAAAAAGTACTTTAACTACATTACATACTAACTACAGTCATGATCATAGTTTTTCGTTGTGTTGTCATTTTGTAACTCATTGCTAAATTATTACTTTAGTTATATCATTCTAGGAAATTTGAGTATCTGATTATTATTTGAGATTTTATCACTATTTACAAATCATGTTTTTATCATCTAGATATAATTCAAACCCCATTTTTTTAATTCATTATTTTTGATGATATAAATAACAGTTTGACGTGGAATGCTTAAAAATTTTATAAAAAAAATATTTGTATATGAAACATAATAAACTATAACAATGTTTAGTTTAGGCTGGATAGTGCACAACAAACATTATTTACATAAATTTATCATTAAATAACTTATTTTTATTTCTTGGTTTTAAATTTTGTAATAAATTCATTGTTTTCAGAATAATTTTATAAAAAATCATGATATAATTTATTGATTACAGTTTTATAATTTGATCATATAGCAATATGTATTCATTGAATTTTTTAATATAAAAGTGGAAAAAATTGATGAATTTTTTAATAAATAAAAAAAAGAACACAATAAATGATAATACATAATAAAAAACTTTTTAATAATCATTATTTATTGTGATTTTGTATCCTCATTTATTGCATTCTTCTATTTATTTATTCAATCACAATGAATCAAACCAATGATGTATTTTTAATATTTTTCAGGGAACTTTGATTCGAGTGTTTGATACATCCAATGGTTTCCTGATGAATGAATTGAGGAGAGGAGCAAATAGTGCAAATATATACTGGTTAGTAATTTTTTCTTAAAGAATAATAAAATATACTTAGATTTAATCTTTTTTTTTTAGTATTACTATATCAGTTTGGTTGTTAAAATAAAGTAAAAAATACTGTTTTATTTTAGAAATCAAATATTTAATTTCTTGCTAATTTTATAATATAGATTCATTGATTTATGAGATGAAATGAAATATTCTCAAACAATGCAAAGTAAATGTGATTTAATTTGTTTAAAAATATTAAGAATTTGCAATACAAAATATTAATAATAATTTAGATATTTCATTTTATAAATAATAACAACTTTAATCTTTAAGTTGGGAAAAAAATATTCTTTATTAAATCTCAGAAAATTGTTGTTTATATAAAAACTTCCTTGATTTTATATAAAATAAATATTTTATCCTCTTAGTGAGAAAGACATAAACGAAATGTCATGACATACATCTGTAAGCATGCTAGTGACTTAAAATTAAGACATAGAATTTAGACTTTACATTTGCTTCTCACTTCATTATGAATCTTTGTTTTTTAATTAATGAATTTTTCATTTTTTACAATATTTGCAAATCATAGTATTAGTTTTTTGAATATTTCTGTAATTTTTTTTATAAATGTACTTCTTGATACTATAGATTAAAATGATTTATACAAAACAACTTTCTTATATCCATTAATTAATACCTGCTTGTACTCTGACTAATACTTAATCAAAAAAAACACTATACTGCTTACAAATTTCTTATTATTTTATAAATTGATTTTTTTTCTAAAACTTTATTTCTTATTCTCTGTAACAGAGAATGTTTTTTGTGTAATTTGTGTTTTTTTCTTTTTGTGTATTTTGCCTTTTGTTGATAATTCTTTTTTATAAGAAAATATTTTTGATTTTTTTTGTGTATGTCATCTTTGGCATATAATAAAATATACACAAAATTAAATTTGTTGAAAATATAAAATAGAAACTTGAAGTTTTTAATATTCTACTTTACTTCCATTTACTGATTTATGTGTTGATTAACAACAACAATAGTAATAACTAGTGTTTCCAAATTCCCGACAATTTGGAACCTTTGGGAATCGAAAACGGGAAATCGTATTTCCCAAGAATTTTCGAGAATTCCCAAAATAATCTTTTTTATTTAATTTTCGTTGATCATCTGTAAAATCAGCTGATTGTTTGTTTATATTAGTTATATATTAAAAATAACACAAAAATTTAAACAATAAAGTTATTTTTGTGTAATCCCTAGTCGAAACAACTAACTTGTAGACCAGGGGTGCATAATTATCGTCAAACAACGTCCATCCAAGGTCAACTACATGAATTAGGGTCTCGGCTATGTTTACACAGAGAAATATTTATTTTCACAGCCCAGGATTTATAATGTCATGTTATGTCATATTAAGGATATATAATGTCATATATAGTGTTAATAATATAATGTCATATTAAGGAAAGCTATCTCATATTTCATTAGTTAGTTCGCCTGAAGATGATTTTATAATGAAATCTTGGGTTGTGAAAATAAATATTTTTTGTTTTAACATATTTCATTAGTTAGTTCACCTGAAGATGATTTTATAATGAAATCTTGGGTTGTGAAAATAAATATTTTTTGTTTTAACACAAACTGTTTCTGTTTTAACACAAACTGTTTCATTAATCAAATATTATATATTTTTAAGTTCATTCTATTAAGCTGTAACTGACAACGGGCCTAAAAGCACTATTATTTATTTTTCAATAAATTGCTTTAAGAAAAGCAAGTGTTACTGAATAATAAAAATTTTTTAATATCAAATATAAAATTAAAAATGACAAAATTTATTTGCATTTTCTGCTTACAGTATTAACTTCAATTTTAATTCATCACTTTTGTGTGTGTCAAGTGATCATGGAACAGTACATATATTTGCACTTGAAGACCCCAAAAAAAATAAACAATCCAGGTATATTAATTTTTGTATTTTTAATCTAATTTTCATTATTATTTTTAAATAAAATGATTTGTTTGTTTTTATTTTTAATATTAATTGTGGAAAAGTATTTAATTAATTTCTGATTTTTTTAAAAAAGATAAATGTCTGCTAAGTCTTTTCAGTTTGAATATTTTCATGGATGTGTTTTTTTTTCATGATCATATGATTAAAAGTATTCAGAAAAATAAGTAAGTTCAATAAATCTTTTGCAAGTCTTGTTGGCAATAAAGATAAAATTTTTAAACTTTGCTGAAGCAGTCTTAAAATGCATCTGGTTCCAATTAATAATGCAAATCCTGAAGGATTTTTCACTAAATACAATTTAATTGTAACAGATAGGAAAATTAGAATGAAAGATGACAATGTAGAAATTTATTTTATGTTACCATTTTATTGGATTTATAAATTGTTAAATGATTTCTTCGTTTTTTTAAAGAAATTATTTCGAATGGCAATTGATACCAATTGAATCTTGTTGGGACAAATCTTATTGTTTGAAATATCTCATTCCATATATACAGTTTTATTTTTATTATAGATTTACTTGTTAATGATGACTGAAACATAAATTCTTTGTTTCATTAATTAAATCTTTTTAAATTTAACAGAACTGAACCAAAATTTCATTTTATATTAGTTAAAATTATTGAATTTTTGTTATTATATTAATGTCTTGTGCTATATTTTTAAGATTTAAATTATTTACTGCAATTATTATACTCTTATATGTATGGTCCAGGTATATTAATTAACCTAAAAACCAAATTTTCCTGTGAAATGCATTAAAATGTTAATGTGAAACCAGTACAAAATGCTAAATTAATAATTCAAAAAGACTAAATTTCTGATTTCAAAATGCTAAAAATCACAACCCTTAATCATAGGTTAACATTAAATAGAAATATAGTGATATTCTTATGATTTCTGATCAACACTTTATGAATTTTTTGATAGTTCTGATCATTTTACAAATACAGATAATTATTTTACAACTGATACTAAGATACCAGATTTACATTCCTGGCAATTGCGTATGCTGGTCAGCTTTCATTCTTATCAGTTTCAGCAAAATTTCCATTGCATATTTTGATTCTGCTTTTTTATAAATTTAAATTCTGTCAAATATTTTTGTTGATATTTGGAAATAAGGAAATGATTAATGTTTCTCTAATTTTTTTCTCTTAAACATTTATTGAAGTGTTTGTTCAATAGAAAAAATTGAATATGCTCTAATTGAAACTAACTAGGGAAATAACATTAAACCAAATATTCCAAGCCAAACTAACTCCTAACTTAATAATTCTGTATCCTGCATAATTGCTCTGTATCCAGTTTTCTCTCTTCATTGTATTATGATGCTTTGATGAAGTCTGGCCTGTTATCTAATTACAAATTTAGTCCATGAATGAATTGAATTTGGAAACATTTTAAAATTATAAAAAAATTATATGTTTGTTTCAATATACAGTGAAACCCCGATTTTTGAAACTTTTCGGGGACCGGCCCGAAAAGTCGAACGAGCCGGGATTTCGGGGACCGGCCCGAAAAGTCGAACGAGCCGGGAAAACGCACGAATGAAAACTCTGATGACGTCATAATAAAAAAGTTATATAATTAAAACGTAGGGAAGATGCAAAATTTTACATTGCAAGTATAGGAAAATGCTCAGACTTCCGAAAATAGACATTAAAGCGGGAAAGTCAAGGGAAAGTTTTACATTGCATGTATAAGAAAATGCTCGGACTTCCGAAAATAGACGTTTAAAGCGGGAAAGTCGTACGATACGGGAACGCACGCGAGGGTTTCACTGTATTTTATAATTTTTTGTATCTGCGTGGTAGTTCCCATTATCAACATAATCAACGAAGTTCACATAATCAGGAGTCATTAACCAAAGCGTGCGTCGTTAACCAAGACAGGTTTATTTCATTTATAATTATTTTTTAAAATACATTTATTTAAATGTTATAATAAAATAAATTTTATAATACAAACACCAATATATCAATTTAAAAGGTAAAATTTTACTTTACCTGAAGCGATTGAGCACATTGTATGCTGACTCCAACCTCTGTTTGTATAAGTGCATCAGATAGGTGACGCCACGCTGCCTGATGTGTCACGTTGCCTATCTAATGCATTTATATACTGTTCGACCACGAAAGGCGCGACCCTGAGCACAACTGCGCATGTACTATTCGGACTTAAATTTTTACCAATTTTTAAATTCTGAAGTGAGGGGTTGACTAATCATCAAATACTATCTACCTTTAAAAATTCATTCAGTTGTTCAAAACAAGCTCAAATTACATAGAATAAGCATTTATTTGCATGCAAGTATACAAATCTGAAGTACTTTTGATTTCATAAAATCATCTTCAGCAGTAATAAATTAAAACAATTCCAATACAATAACAAACTACAGTACACTAAAAAGACAATATCATTCTAGAAGGAATTTTAAATATTTAAAAGTTATTAGAAAAAAATGAAAAAAATTTAAATGTATACAAATAAAATAGACTTCATAGGATTATAAGTTTAAAATATTATAAGACTCAATAATTTCCTTTTTATTTTTTTACCAACCAAAACCATGCTATCAGAATTAGTTCAGGCATAGTGTCATTAATAACATGTACACCCAGCCCTCAATTTACACGGTAGATACGTTTCTGGAAAAATCGTGCAAACCAAAACTGTGTAAAACGAGATGCAGAATTCATACAAAATATCGTGTAAAACAAGACGCAGAATTCATACAAAATAGAAGGATATGTTCATGTGCAAACCGAAACCTGTAAAACAAGATGCAGAATTCATACAAAATAGAAGGATATGTTCAATCGTAAAATGAGACACAGAATTCATACAAAATAGAAGGATATGTTCAATTTAAGTGATATGTAAATCAATCTAAAGAAATTAATGAAAAGTCGAGAATATGTTCTTTATGCCACTGTGTAAAGCAGATAATGAAAAGTCAAGGATATGTTCTTTATAACTGTATAAAATGAGATAAGGATTAAAGGAAAAAAGGGGGATTGGTTCATTAATTTTTAGAGACAATTTAATGCTTATACTTTTTCAATTTATTTTTAAAAATTTAAACAAACATTAATTAACATCGAATACGGTACAAAAAAAAACAAATTAACAATATTCCATATAAATAAAAAGCATTCAAACATAAACAGGCGAGCTGCAAGCATGAGTTAAATTTAGATAAACTGCGAGACTTAGACAGTAAAAATTAATATTGAGTGATAAATTGTGAAAGCGAAACTGGACTAAGAACTGGTGAGTTATTCTGAATTAAAGACATAAATTAGTGTTGTATGAGATAATGAAGAACTGTCAGTTATTCTGAATTAAAGACATAGATTAGTATTGTATGAGATAATTATCGAAAGTTCTTCTGAATTAAAGACATAAATTAGTGTTGTATGAGATAATTATCGGATTTCTGAATTAAGACATAGATTAGTGTTGTATGAGATAATTATCGGATTGTGAATTTAGTTATAGTGAAACAACATTATTTTGTTTTGTGTGAATAAATTGGACTATCGATTTAGTTATAGTGAAGCAAGATTGTTTTGCATTGTGTGAATAAATTGGACTATACGAAATGTAGCTTATATGAAACAAGATTATTTTGTTTTGTGTGAATAAATTGGACTATATGATTAGTGTTGTATGAGATAATTATCGGATTTTGTATTGAATTTAGTTTGCAACAAAATTATTTTGTTTTGTGTGTATATAAATGGGACTATATGAAATATAACTATTCACTCTTTATTAATCTCTACGAACTCATAAACCCACAAAACATAACAATATGATACTCTTTTAATTATAAATGGCATAATTTATAAATTTATTTATGCAAAATAATCAAAATATAACCCAAAAAAATTTTTTGTTTTCATTTAAAAACTGTGTAAAAGTGAAACCGTATAAATTGAGGGCTAGGTGTATACTTTCACTTCATTTAACTATTAAAAGATCATCTGCAATCTTGATTTCTTCTATACACTGGATGTTTCTAAGTACTACTGCTTTGTCCCAATGTATGTCCAATGTTGTTTCATAAAAATCTGTCAAGGGCTGTCATTAAATTCTCTTTCATATATTTGTATTTAAATATATATATTATTTGTATTCTTACATGCAAATAAATATATATTTTACCTAATTTGAAGTTGTTTTAAATGATTGAATAGGGAGGTTGACTTATACATAAGTATATACATGTTATATACGTACAACAGTATTTTTAAGGTAAAAAAATAGGTGTCATAGTAAAATATACTATGGAATCTTTTTCTGTAAACTAAATAAAATCAAAAATTTATGCTTTCTTTGCACACATTTATTATATTTGTAAAGAAATATTATATATTAACCAAAGTACTGGCATTACACATGAATTTCTGACTTAATTTTTCCCTGCATATATGTGATGTCATTGATACATCCATATGTTGTCATGCATCATACACACATTAATATATTTTGTGACATCACATATATGGATGAATTAATACTGAAAAATGCTAATTTCATGATATATACTAAAATAAATCCATTGGAGATATAATATGTCAGATAGAACACAGCAAAAAACAACATAAAACATTAAAAAATATTTTTCTTGGAGAAAAGTCCAAAAAAATATGGCTCAGTATATTATGGAAGTATTGTTGTTGCTTTTTGTCTGTGCAGACCACTGCGGTAAAGTTATTTACTATCCAGAGGATCTGGGTTCACTTCCAAGTCCCATATATCAATAGCCAAATTCAGAATGTCATAAGATTGGATTATTATAAATTAAATAATTATAAGTAAGATGTATTTATATTGAAACTTGATAGACTAACTTCCACATTCAAAAGAAATAAACAATTTAAATTGTAAATAAGCACTTATTAAGCATTTTTAAAATTTGATACTGTTCTTATGAGAAAAACACACTGTAATGTCTGTTATTGTTGAAATGCTTTAAATATTTATCTACATTAGCAACTTATATATTAGAATTATAAATTGTAACAGTTTGTGAGATCTCAGTATTTATATCAGCAAATGTAATTTATATCAAATTTTTCATTTAAGACTATCTTGCTATGCAAGAAAACATTTTGTTCATTAGCTGCTTCTTGTGTGTTCAAATTTTGATCTTAAATCAAAAATTTTAAATAAATTATACTTATTTATATAATAAGCAGGGTCTCGTAATTTGGGGCCTTGTAAAACAAGAATAAATCTTCCTATCTATGAAGAATTTTGAAAAAATGAAAGATAATATAAATGTGGAGTACATGCCACAAAGAATACCACAGATCCTATTCATTCATAAACCCATTTAACACGGCTGATTAGAAAAACTGGTAGAAAATTTTATATAAGAAGAGTAATACAATTTTTCAAAATTTGTAAAGTGATAAAAGAATACAGGGAAGTAATCTATAAGTAATGATATAGATCTTTGGATTAAAGAAAAGTCTACTTGAAAAAGAAATCTAAAGAATAGAATTTGGAAATACAAAAATAATATTTAAAAAAAGGAAATAGATGATCAACACTTTCCATCAGAACAAAATATGCACCTAATTCTCATTTTATATGCTTTCAGTTTATGTTCTCTCTGGGATACATATTTGAAGAATATATTCCACTTCTAAGAGAGATGCAAAAATTTTTAGAAATATGCTAGATTTGGTAAAAATTGAAACTTTGCAATTTATTTTTCAATTGGTAAATCTGGTATTATCACAAGATACCCAATAAATTTGAAAATTTATTGATTTCTGCACAAAAATTGCAAAATAGAAGATAAATTGAGCCACGAATACTTAAGTATGATGATATTTTTCTACATCAGAATTCTCAGAATTTTGAGAAACTAAGGCTCAACTCACACGTACTACAGCATAACCATGCCACAACTACAAAACGGTAGTCTGTTTGTGGACGGTCGTGAATTATAATTATATTAATATAAAAATGCATGATCTAACTCACACAAACCACTAACTGAAGTCGGTTTCAATCACTGTTGCAACTTGTGGCCGATATCATCCACAAAATTGTTGTCATCAGTGGCTGCACTTAGCCAGCCACTTCCCGAGCACTAGCCGTCGACCAATAACATATCCACTACACATTGAGGTTGATACGGATTTCAACCGACCACAGCTTGCGATTCGTGAGTGGCTGATTTTGACTACAACTGGCTTAGCCAGCCACTTCCCGAACACTAGCCGTCGACCAATAACATATCCACTACACATTGAGGTCGATACGGATTTCAACCGACCACAGCTTGCGATTCGTGAGTGGCTGATTTCGACTACAACTGAAGTTGGCTTCAACCGCTGTCACTACTTGTGGCGTGGTTCTGTTGTGGTACGTATGAGTTGAACCTAATACAGTCGATTCTGCTTAATTGGGCCACCAGTTAATTGGGACAGCCACTTTTTTGGGCCAAATCTCAAAGAATGGAAACCAAACTAATAAACTAAATACATAAAACAGTCGATTCTGCTTAATTGGACCACCAGGCCAAATCTCAAAGAATGGAAACCAAACTAATAAACTAATACATAATATTATTATTAATACAGTGGATTCCGCTTAACTGGGGCAACGCATAATTGCGCCAAATCTCAAAGAACGGAAACCAAACTAATAAACTAATACATAATTTAACTTAATTGGGACAATAGCAGAAAAGTAATTTAACAGTTTTTGATATATTTTAGGGATTTTTTTGAAAGTATCTCAACCACCTACTGCTTAAGAATTTGCCGTTACTATATACTGTACCTAGCGATATTTATTTACAGTGTCAATTTTATTTAAAATTTTTAAATCTTGCCAAGATGCCAAGAAATGATTTTACACTTTTAGTTAAACTTTTCTGGATAAAATTAAAAGCCAGTCATTTAATTCAAGTCATCATAGACTCACTGATATAACTGGTGTACCAAAATGTATTGTAGCACTTCTCCTACAAGGAATGGGCATTACAGAAAGAAATTCCAGGAACATCCAAAAGAAAGTGTGATAAAAGAATCCAGAAGGTGAAGAAGCATTAGATCAATAGATTTCTATAGTAGATCCAGAAGTTGAAGAAGCATTAGATCAATGGATTTCTATAGTTAAGAAATCCAGAAGTCGAAGAAGCATTAGTTCAAATGGTTTTCTATAGTTAGTGGGCAAGGCCTGAATATCAGCACCCCAGTGTTGAAGGCAGTCGGAGGAGATTGCTAAAAAGCTAATACAGGTAGGCCTCGATTAGTGCAAGTTCGAATAATGCGATATTTGATTAATGTGACTTATAAAAATGATACTGTTTTTCACTTAGTGCTAGCAAATATTCGATTAATGCGAATTGTAAGCATAGACCACTTACTAACAAAGGTCTGTCCCCTTTTATGATGTCAATTAACAAATTAATGTTAATTTTCGGTTAGTAAAACTGGATGAGGAGCAGTCCAAGAGCAGCTTTGAAGGGGTGAAATACCAGAAAGATGGGCTTTTTGCCGTTAGCTATTTAACATTACTATTATTCAGCTTTGTTATGGTAAAAATTTTTGATTGATAAAAATTGATTTTTATTTTGGTTTCGATTTGGCAGTTTGTTTGATGATGGTATGAGACGCATTTCCTATAAGTTATTAATTTAGATGATGAACAGTGATGTAAAATATGAAAATAAATATTTCTTAAACATTTAGTATTGTGGTTATTCTTCATGAGGTTGGCTAATGGCTGGAATCTCACAAAGCAAGAACCAATTACCATATTTTACATATAATTAATACTTTGAATAGTGCGAGAAATTCGCGAAACCCATTATTTGCACTAATCGAAGCCTACCTGTAATTAGGTATCTATTTTAATAAAGCATTAAAATAAGTACCTAATTATTATTTTTTACTTACTTATTTATTTACCTACATATTACTTATTTTATTTTAGAATTTATTATTAGTTTGTTTAATTGGGGCAGCCACTTAATTGGGCCAAAATGGACTAGTCCCAATGTGTCCCAATTAAACAGAATTGACTGTATTTAATTGCAGAGAAATGCTAATCCCAATATTTTGAATTATGTCTGATTATATTTGTTTCATTTAGTGTTGAAATTTAATACAGTATATTATTTATTTAGCTAAGATATTAAAATGTATTGATTTATATATTCAGTGATAAGAATCCAAAAAATGCATAAATTAAAAGACAAAATGATTTAATATCATTGATATTCTTTATAGCATTGAGATGATACATTTAACTGATAATACTATTATGTACATGGAAGCAAATTAACACACATTTTTGCTTCTTCATTGTATTTTTTTGTTATTTGTTAACAGTTCTATCATATTTTAGTGTGGAGCAACCAATAGTAATAAGAAATAGATGTCTGCATGAACTTAATTGAAGGAAAATTTCAGCAGAGAATAACCCATGACTTCTTTGGCTGATAGTATGTGATTTTAAATGGATTGATAAGTGCAGGAATTTTCTGGAACGTTCTATATTGAAGTGCATGTTAAAAAGTTTTCAGTTTATGTGATCATTTCCAGGAATCATTACTGCATAACTATGAAAACTAGATGAATTTATATATAGGAATAAATGCAAAGGTAATATATATTGTAACACATGGAGAATGAAACCTAATACTGGAAGTGCTCCAAATAATGAATTGGAGTAAGAATACTAAGTGATTAATATTATTGAATATGATATAATTAAAAGTTTATGGTTATAGTGACTATAGAATGCATAAAGTTTCTGCCGTCATGAACTTTTATTATAATACATTGGATTCCGCTTAATTGGAACACCGGTTAATTGGGACAGCTGCGTAATTGGGACAATTCTCAAAGAACGAAAACCAAACTATTTTATTTTCAGTTTATGTGATCATTTCCAGGAATCATTACTGCATAACTATGAAAACTAGATGCATGTTGGAGCGAAACCATGCTGTAGGAGAATGTGTTATAGGAGGGATACCTGTACTGGAATTTGAAAACTGGTTTTTTTAAAGGCAGG
>AYEL01061843.1:0-14531 GCA_000484575.1 Olivierus martensii
GCCGAAGCATTTCCACGCGGCCAATCCGGCCGACAATGGGATCCTATTCCTACAGTAAAAAGATGGTTAAGAATAAGCTTACCAGAGTTCCGCTTTGATCGGGATTGTCCCGGTTTGATGATGTGGTCCAGGCGTCCCGTCCAGTTTGTCATTTTGTCCCGGTTATTTGGTAAAATTTTAAAAGTGCCGAATATACAAGAAGTAAAAATAGTGCAGCCTCGGGTAAAATGGCGATTTGGCAAATAAAGTTAACAACATACAATGGTTAATCAAATATGAATAATCAAATTACCTAAATATTTTAAAAGTATTAAAACCATTTCTACAAAATTTCCTAAGTTTAGACGTAGAAATATTATATAGTAAAGTCAGGTACTTCTCATTCTCAAAACATTTTTATTATTTCTTGTATTTCTTGCATCTGCAAAATTATAAAAGCAATATTTAACATGGCGCCCAGAGAACGATAACTTAAACTGCATTTTCACCTATTTGAATTACTATAATGAACATTTTAAATTTAAATTAATAAAATTAAGATAACTTACTTTTCTTCTTTCTTCTGAAGACAAAATAATGGTGCTTTATTTCTTCAAATACAACACTGATCTCTCATTATTTTAAAAACGAGTTTTAAACATGCTTCTAAACGTTATAACAATTCGAAACTAAATTTAAAAGAGTAATCTGTGGTGACGTCAGCCGCATTGCGGCTCCAATCACATTACGGCAATTTATCATATGATTCAAAATCAAAACTTTAGTTCTCTGTTAAGACAATGACAGCGCTGTAGGCTTTCTGTCACGTGATTTTTTCGGAGTTGACCATCTGTGTATACCTAATCTGTGGCATGTTCTATCTTAGTTGAGTTTAAATTGAAAGTCGGCATTTGCGATTATTTTGTACTGTACATTAAATTAATTAGACTTTTCAATCATAGGTACTTATTCTAGTAGGCTTTATTTTCTGCTATGAGTATTTTCTCAAAATTGTCCCGGTTAGAGGAAAAAAAATTATGGTAAGCCTAGTTAAGTATAAATCACATGCTCGGATAAAAGCGAAGAAAATTGAAAGTGAGGACGCCAATCAAAAAGCAATATGGAAATATCTTAAATGATCGGATGCGTTCCAAACCTCAACAGACTAGAGAGCATACAAGCAGAGAGTGGCCATACGAGGATTAGCCGCCATGTCTTTTCCAAACGTTTCCATATCACTGATCTCTGTGCATGTATAGAGATTAAATGTTCTACATCTAGTGTGTATATATAAAAAAAAAGAAAAAATTTTCTGAAAAACATTTTAATTACAATAAAATTTAACAATATTCTTGCTAGAATATTTTAGTTTATTAACTAAATATAAGTTGAAATATGTACAGTACATTGTATTACGAGTTAGGAATTGCTTTCATATCGTAAAATCTATTGATATTTTTTCATTATTTATGTAAGTGATCTTATTAAATGACGTAGTTGTTGTTTAACATTGTATGTTGTGTTTATTAATTTTGTAGTTTGTTTTATTAATTTTGTAGTTTTATTTTAAAAATAAAACTACAAATTTCAGATAGACCTAATGACACTGATATTAATTTATTTTTTCTTCATTTTTACGATGTATTGCTTAAATTTTGAAAAATTTTCAAAATTTTCAAATCGTAAAAATGAAGAAAAAATAAATTAATATCAGTGTCATTAGGTCTATCTGAAATTTGTAGTTTTATTTTTAAAATAAAACTAAATAAAACAAACTGCAAAATTAATAAACATAATATACAATGTTAAACAACTACGTCATTTAATAAGATATCTTACCTTAATTTTTAATAAAGGTTAGATAATAAACGATATATCTGGAAAAACTAACGTTAAAGCATACAAATCCAATACAGAATATACTTTGTTTGGAAAACTAATGGCGGCCTAAGTCACGTGACTGTAAGTGTCCAATAAAAATTTATTACCTCTATGACCACTCTCTCCTTGTAGGCTCTCTACAACGACTAATCAGTGATGAGTAAAAAATCTCAGAAAACCGTTTCAAAGCTCAATAAGCCAATCAGTGTTAAGCTCATCAAACGGTCATCACAGTAATCGCAGAGATGAGGGTGAGTGTGTTGACACCGGTTTACACCATTTATCCAACGTCGCGGAAAGTAGTTCCTACTAGATGATATGATTTTAAAAGTTAGAGATTGTAATAAATCATTATCATCGTTGTTGTTTACTGGCAAATAAATTTTAGTACTTTCTAATGACGCTAATGAAGTTATAACATTCATTATAAATTTTAGTGCTCTCTAATGACGCTAATGAAGTTATAACATTCATCATTGTCTTCATCACCAATGTTAGCCGCCATCTTATCACCACACTCAGCAAGTCGTTTCAGAAACATAATGATGTTGAGTTATTTTTGACGTCAAAAGAGACTAATCACTGATGACTCACTGTTGAGGTTTGGAACGCACCCATAGTTTTATTGTTTTTTGTCAGGTTAGTTAATTTGTTTGGATAAGCCGCCATATCGCACGAGGGATATTCTATATCTGGCGGCGGTCACTTGTAGAGCTCATCACAGGCTGGTCAACACCCATGATGGGGTCAATCGGATGGTTGAAGGATAGGAAGGATGGTTGATATATCCATTTTTTTATACTTAAAATGGTCATTAGGGCAGCGAACTGGTTGTTATATTATTTGAATCCCAGTATCCTACCAGTGGCATAACATATCTATAAAAGAACAATAATGACAAAGCATTTAGGAAATTTGTATAAAGAAACTGCAGAAACTAGCAGCGTCGGATCTAGATATTTTGTCACCTGAGGCAACATTAGAGAATATTGCCCCATCTCCTCTTCAGTCGTGTACATTAACATATAAACACTTTTAATAGTTTGGAACCTGAATGTAATGATGTCAGATACATAATCACTGAGAAACATAAAAAGCTTGGATAGGGTTGCAAGATAGTAAACATGCAATAAAATAAGACTGGCTACTTATTTTCATATTACTTTATTTTCATTAAAAGCTGTATACAGCTTTTAATGAAAATAAAGTAATAACTTATCTGTTAAAAAAAATAATATACAGGAATACCTCGATTATCGCGGTTATTGTTGCCACGAAAAATACCGCAATTGCTTATTTGCAATTAAGATATACTAATGTAGGAAACAAATTAGCTTTTGACTGTCATTCAATCATGTAAATAATAATTTAATTCGCATCGATTTCTCTCTTCCTTGATAAATATTATCCGTTAAAAAAATACACCATTTATGTCTTTGTAGATCGCCTCTACAGCAGAAAAATTGTTGGAGGTCATGAAAATTTTGAGAAATTCTCATGTTGGATAATAAATTTTTAATTGAAAAACAAAAAATAATAATTTAAAAAATACATGAAAATCACATGAAAATTGTTCAACTCATTCTTGTGTGTCTGACTACTTTTGGGTTTTAACATCACATTAATTTAATTTAAAAATTTGTTTTTTTTAATGAATTATAATTTTTTTGTTAATATGCAGTTTTTAAAAAATCTTACATCGAACCATATGTACTGAAATATACTACACTATATAAAGATATGGATTTGTACGTGGTAAAACAACTTTTATTATTATCCTTATATGCTTATAGTAGGATGGTAACAACAGGTCGTGTAAAATTTCAGTCTGGGTATGGGGGTCGCAAGTATAGAAAGGTTGCAGACTGCTCTACAGCACGAAATATTGCCAAGATAAATCAAAGATTTTAAAATATACTGGATAGACTGCTCCATGGCTGCAACCTAATAAGCATATATGTAAATCCAGACTGATATTATTTAATTTTTATTGTTACATAGTGATGGTTGCGCAAATGGGCCAGACAAGACCGCATTTACCATAAGGCACATTAGGCACAAGCTAGTGCCTCACTCGCTATGAGGCCACATTATAAACCTCACTCCTCACGAACAACAATATAAAAAAACAGCCCGGTTATAATTGCAAAATAAAGTATTTATTTTAAATATTAATTTCATAATTGAAATTGAAATAGACTTGTTATTTTGGAGCCTCATACTGATGTTGCGTCTAGGGCCTCCAAAAATATAAATGTAGCCTTAGGGCCAGGTACTTAAATGAACCACAATTGCTGGTTGCTCAAATGACTAGATTGCGCAAAAGAATCTTTCTGACTTGTTGAGCAAATGAATCCGGTTGCTGAAATGACCCAGTTGTGCTAATGAACTCCAATAAATACTATTAATCTTATAATAACATTAATATATACATTATTACAATAGGTTTAAATTAATTTTAATTCTCTTGCAGAAAATATTTTCGAATAAGAATAGTTTCATGCACAAAAAATAATTTTAAAGATACAGGGTGGTTTTAAAATTTCAAATTGGCTTTATTTTGTGCGATATTATATAATAATTTTAAAATTAATATATATGAAGCATAGGAAATAAATGATATTCTTAATACTGTATTTGAATAATTTGCAAAGTTCTCTTGAAACATGCTGTGGAAAATCAATTAAAGTACAAATAAGGATAATTTCTTTATGATTAATGGCCCTTCAACTTGTAAAAACTTATTAATTATGAACACATTAGTATCTATATTTAAAAAGGAATCAAAAAATTCTCATTATACCGAACCATAACGAACTATATAACTGACTATAACAACACTATTTAAATAAAATAAAAGTAAAACCAAAAACTGCATAGTTTTATCATAATTCGTATTTTTTTCATTTAATTTTGAATTGCATTTCTATTTTTACAAAATAGATTTCGTCCATCCAAAAATTCGGAAATAAAATTATATGCCAAATAAAAGCTGGAATTTTATGAATTGTGTTTTTCTGAACATTAATATATTAAATAAACTAACTTTTTTCAAGTCTAAACGCTGTTTTAGAGCTTTGTCGGGCTTATTTTTTTTTTTTTTTTTTTTTTTTTTTTTTAATATATTTATAAAAGATAATATCGTTTTAGAAAAAAAGATCTTTGAGAATTGGCAATGCTATTCTTTACTCTCACACTCTAAGGCGGGACCACGGGACCTCTGATTAGTTTCGTTTTTAATTTTATCTCGTTTTACGGTTTTACTTCTCGCATTAAGTTTATTGTACAAACGTTATTAAAAGATAAGGCGAAGCCTTTAATAAAAAAAAAAGGAAGAAACAGAATCAGTTTGGCTTTAGATCTTGGCTTTATTAATGTGTTGAGTATTAAGTTAATAGAAAATAAAACGAACAGATAAATCAAAACCTGCGCATGTTAAACTGAAGAAAACTATTGTATATAATCTTTTTAATTAAAAATCTAAAACGTCATCGAAATTTTCTGATAAGATTACCAAGTAATAAAAGAGTGTAAGTTGTATTTAATTGTTATTGGTAAGTAATAGTAAGGTATCAATAGTAGTTTTAATGGTATTGCAATAATTTATTTACAGTAATAATAATTAGTGGTAAAAATTTACCTAATTAGCCATGAATGAGATGTAGTTATCGACAAATACTTAAATATTGATGACAGCTTGAATTTAAAAAAAATCATTTGATTTTGTCTAGATATATTGAGGTAAGAAATTGCATATTTTATACGTCTAATTAAATTTGAAATATAATTTAATAACGATTTTCCGGTTTAATATCAAAAATTAACCAAAGCATATAATTGTAAAAATCATGGGTTCCCTGAAAAGCAGAATCTTGCCCAAATAAGAATAATTTCTTCTAACAACAAATCAACAGAATCAACTTTTAAACTAGATTTGAGCTCTGAATATCAATGAAGAAAAAGACAGACTTACTTCCAGATGCACTTCATTGTTTTGCCAACAACTTTTGTCCAAATATTTCATAGACTGCCCACACTTGTGTTGAGATCTCCCTTTCTTGTTTTATGTTGTTTTCCTGTTAGAGGTAACTAAATGACAGTTGATTAATGAAGGATGAATATATCTGTAATAAGATTCAACAATCCAGGTTCAAATTGTCTCTAGAATTTCTGAAGATATATGATCTAAAACTGATCCAAAATTTTCCAGGATGAAGGTGCACCATATTTCAATGTGGCTGACTCAAACTTCACTATAAATTGGTTATGGTTCAGCTTTTTAATCGGATGCTCCAGGATTGAATCCATATTCTAGATCAAAGGAATAAATTAAACAGTTGTTGTTTGGAGGCAAGACAGCTTATATGTATGTGAGATGCAAATTATTCTCAATTTAAATACCAATTTATTGATGATATAAGAGCATATATAGTTTAGGTTCCCCTTAAGGCCCAATCCACACTATTGAGCCATTCACAATTTGATCTTTCTCTGCTCTCAGTCTGGTCATTTTGCATGTTCACATATTTGCTCACCAGTAAGTCTAAAACCAGTCTCCAAATTGGACATAGTTGCTTGTGTGCTGTGGAAAATTTTTATCTGAGAAGTTAGCAATTATGGCATTAAATTTTTCATCTGAGGAGTTATCAATTATGGCTATCCTCCTTGATGAGGAAGAAAATATTAAACGAAGAAAGACAAAAAGAAGGATGTGGGTATATCCTAATTTAATGCATATAGGCTATCCTCCTTGATGAGGAGGAAAATATTAAACGAAGAAAGACAAAAAGAAGGATGTGGGTATATCCTAATTTAATGCAAAGAAAGCTTGAAGGAGAATACCCTGTATCCTCATTTAACAGATGATGATAAATTTATAAAATATTTTCAAATGGATTTTCTCATAATTATTATCACTATAATATGGTGATTGTAAGTTATAAAAACCTGGTTTGTTTTAATTAATTCAATGAGCATTTCATCTAAAATAAAAAAAAATTGCTTTATTAATTTCACTTTGTATATATTTATGTAGATATTTTGAGGATAAATAATAATTAATTTATAAACATACCTTTTTCAGAATTCCATATTGGTTTTCCATTGTTCATAGCATATATAACTTCTCTTACACTTTTAAAATAATAAAAGCACTGGAATGACTGTCATTTGACAGTCATTCCAGTGAGTGTTCACATATTTGCTCACTAGTTTTAATAATTGAAGAATTTATAAATATATATTAGGGCATCTTGAATTACATCTTTTTTTCCAGATGAAATTTATAAATCAAAATGAGAAAATTTATCTCTGCATTCTTATATGTTCCATATATGGTTTTTACCTCTCTAAGTTTGAAGTGGACACTGGGTTTTGAAACTTTATATCTGGATACTGGATTTGGTCAATATTTCTCTAAGATTGCATGAAATATAAAACATCTTATGTAATAAAAAAAAAGTGAAAATGAATTTGTGATTCACACTCTTGGTATAAGTCCGGACAAGTTCAGTCATGCTCCAGTGAAATATTCTTTCCAATCAACCTTGACTAGATTGTTATTGAACGAGATTCAATCGTTACCCATAGTGTAAACAGGCTCATTACAAATAATGCAGAAATATTTGACCAAACTGAGAATGGAGAGAAGTTGAACTGTGAGTAACTTGGAACAACCCAATCCACACTATTGTTCAACTTGACAATTTAGCAATAATGTAGATTGGGTCTAAATGATCTTTCTGACTTTCAGACAAAAATGAAAATAAGTTAGTGTGTATCAGATGTTTTATTATGAAGATTGTTAAAATCAAAATATGACTAAATAATCAAGAAATAAAAGAAAATTCTGATAATTAACAAACAAAAATATATATATTAATTTTATAAATAAACTTTACTATAATCATCACAAAATAAATACAGCATATAAATTAACATTTTTCTTGCTTTCTCTTCTACAAATATTTGCAGTTCTTTTTTTTTTTCCTGTGTATTTTAATATTACTTTCCACCAGATGGAAACTAACCTGAGGGGCATTTCAATACCCACTATGGGCCACCCACATCCCAGGTGGAAGGGCAATGCTCAATGAACTGGGTACAGATCCACTCATTGAACTCCATCCTCCACCAGATGGATCTGAAAATTTTCAGATGGTGTGGGATAAATTCTGACTCCCACACTTCCTGAAAATCTAGAGAAGTGGGATTCTGGAATCAAACTCAGATTTTCCAGGGTGACAAATAGAATAATAATTGCAATTCAGTATTGCGCTCTTAACAATTCATTTGAAATATTTCAAATGAAGTGTTTTATTGAATTCCTATCAAATCATTTCATATGAAAAATTGAGAATTATTTTCATCCTTCCCAATTTTTCATGGACAAAAAATTAAAGGAATTTGGACAATTCCCTGAGTGAATGGCATTGAATTTTCCCAATGCCATTCACTCATAGAATTGTCCAAATTCATTTTCTCTTTTTTTTATTACATAAGATGTTTTATATTTCATGCAACCTTAGAAAAATATTGACTAAATTTAGTATCCAGATATAAGCTTTCAAAACCCAGTATCCACTCCAAACTTAGAGAGGTAAAAACCATATATGGAACATATAAGAATGAAGAGATAAATTTTCTCATTTTGATTTATAAATTTGGAAAAAAGATGTAATTCAAGATGCCCTAATATATATATATATCAAAATAATTTTATAAATTCTTCAATTATTAAAAATAATTCAACAGAAATAAAAGAATAGCAATAAAAATGGTTATTAATTATATCTTAAAAATTTTCTATATTATACTTTTTGACTAAATCAATCTTATATCTATTTTATGTGTAATTTATATTATGCATATTTTTTGAATTTTATAAAATTTACAAATATCAATTATAAAAAATTTGATTTATAGAAAAACTTTCAACTAATGTATTGTTTCATATATCAGGATGAAAGGAAAAAACAAAAAATAGTATACAGTAAGACCCGATTTAACACGGGGGATATGTTCCAAAAAAACCAAGTGCTATACGAAACAGTGTTAAACGAGGTCATCTTAACATGTAAATAATGGAATAGGCGAAACGGGACAGTGAATAAAAAATATACGTACCTTTTTTATTTTATAACATATATTATTACTATTGTATTGCATTAATTATAGACATTTTTTATCACTAATATCGATTTATATTCATAAATTATTTGTAAAAATCAAAAATATTTGAGTAAATAAATTGTTGATGATGAGGAAGAATCTTCCTCATCAAATCATTAAAAATTTGATACTTTTTGTATTTCGTTAAGAATTGTCTAACGAAAAATTGTTTGCCTTTTCCTCTTTCGTTCGCCAGCAACTGTCGATAGCCAGACATTACATCTGTTACACTTCATCTTTCCTTTGAACTTCTATCAAAATTTGGATCATTTTGTATAAACTGATCCATAATTTCCATAATAGTGACTAATCTTTAACTAAAATAACGTTGATGAATGATCATAAATATGAAACTGTGACCACAGCAGACTTTTGTACGTACTACACTGAACTGATATGAAACGCATGGCGAGATGGCATAGGAGTATCAAAGCAACAAATTAGTTTTTTTTTTGATTTATGTGAGTATAAATGATTTGAAAAACTGCGCCAAAGTGAATCAATAAAAAATATAGAGTTCGAAAAACAGTGTTAACAGTGTTATTGAAACAGTGTTAAGCGGGGTTTTACTGTACTATGATAATGAAATAACTAGTTTTAGTAATTCTTATAGTCACTTCTGTTTAGTTTACTAATGTTCTGTTTTTTCTTGATGATAGTTTTAGTAGAGAAAATCAAAATTTCTTATGAATTTATTTATAGTAATATTTTTGCACGACTTGTTTTTAAAATTAGCTTTGTAGTATCTTCCTATATTAATCAGTTTTTCATATACAGGCAGTCCCTGAGTTATGTGGATGGATCATTCTGCAAAATCTTATATAAGTCAAAATGATGTTGGATTATATGTTATACAGTACTAGTGTGTTACAATAATGTAACACTAAAAATAATTATAATAAAGAATAAGCAAATAAGTTGCATGATAAAGCAGTCATTTACCATTTTGGAGGATCCAGGCTCAGTTCCAAATCCCAGATGGAATTGAGTTGTTATCTAAAAATCCTGATCAATATCTAAAAATGATCCTATGTAAGTATGGATTTATGCATATTGGATCTACATAAATTGGGGATTGCCAATATACTACTACTAGCAAGGGTACTTGGTATTGCTTGGGAATTTCAGGTATGCAATACAGTATATAACATTTCTTACACCATCATGACATGGCTAATAATAAAAGAAATATTAAGTTAGTTTTAAGTGACTTTTATAGATTTTTAGCAGGACCTACAGGAAAATACAGAGTGGTGCACAAAATGTCATGCTATTTGTTTTGTTCATTACACATGTAATATTATAGATGGAATGTCAAAAACTCGTATTCGTATACTTTGGTTTATGGAAAATCTGGTAGATGTCACGAGAAGTTAGTATTGAATATTTTCTTGGCGCCAAACAGCAGTTTTTAAGATGGCGCATAAGAGCAGATTGAGTGTTGAACAGAAGATGAAAGTTGTAATGTTTTGTAGCAACACAAAGACGTTTTTGTGCACACTTTCGTACAAAATGGGCTCCATGTAAACAGACTATTCAGAGATTGTATCATCAATTTGAAACAACTGGCTCTGTGGTGGAGAAGAATCGACAGCGTAGACCAAGTGTCTGCACCCCTGAAAACATTGAAGCAGTTCGTGTTGCTTTGACATGAAGTCCTAGCAAATCAACAAGGAGCCTGCCCACACACTGCAAATGTTGTTCTTGATTACCTGTATGACATGTTCGATGAGCGGGTAATGTCACATCGGTTTCCTGAGTGTCATCAAGATGGGAGACAGTGGCCCCTGCATAGCCCTGACATCAGTCCATGTGATTTCTTCTTGTGGGGCTGCTTGAAAGATAATGTCGTCGCAAGGAAGCCTGCAAGTGCAGCTCAACTCAGGGCTCTCATCATGCAGTTGTGCCGTCTAATTTTGGAAGACTTTTGCAGGACGGTTGTGACAAATGTAAAGGTTCGCTTGCAAGAGGTTGCGAAACAAAATGGTGATCACATTGAACTAAATTTCCATGCTCATACAATTAATTCTGCACTAATTTTGTAATATTTTGATGATAAATATATGTGTAATGAACAAAACAAATGGTATGACATTTCGTGCGCCACCCTGTACATTTAAGTTATATTAAAACAAAGTCACTGAATTATATGAATTATTTATGGCAGTGGCTATTTTTTTAAAGTATACCACAGGATGACTGACACTCATATTAGGATTTCTGAGTTGAAGAACAGTTTATAAATTCACAGGATCCAGACCCTACAAATTTATAAACTTTATGGATATTAGTTGACAGTGAACCATACAGAAACATTATTTTGCCATATTATTCATTTATTATAGCATTTGGAATATATTGGCATTTTGTGTCCAATTTTAATATTGATTTCATCAAAATATATTAGGTTGCAATGATGTTCATCATCAGAGTAACATGACATGATATTACTGTTGTAAATATAAATAGAATTATAAATAGTCAAGAACTATTTGTAATTCTATATTGTACAATAATGAAATGATGAAATTTGAAATCAATAAATATATATTTCTAATTTATGACTTGCAATCAGTTTAGTTAGAATCAAATCTCATTTAGATGGAAGACTATCTGTATATCTGTCAATTTTTTTATCCTAGGCAATCTTTTTCAATTTTAGGAGTGCAAAAACATTCAGTTATTTTCTAGAAGTGTTTACACAATTGTTGGTGTTGTGGCAAGTTCACTTTATAAACTTTTATATTCTTTTGCAGGGTAACCTTTAGTAAAGCTACTCGTTATATAACAGTTTTTAAATTACATTAAGTTATATTAAAATAATCATTCTTGTCCTAATCAATTTAGTATAGATAAACTAGGTAATTTTCCAAATTTAAAAATGTTTTGAAAAATAATTGGTTAATTATTTGTCATATAGTATTAATTTTATTTTTCTGGTAATTAATTTTATTTTAAAATTTAAAAATGTTTTGAAAAATTGGTTAATTATTTGTCATATAGTATTAATTTTATTTTTCTGGTAATTAATTTTATTTAGATTACAGATTTCCAGAGTGTAATTGTAATTTGTTTAATTTTGATTCTGATAAATAAGCTTCCTTTACTGAATGTTTTTTTTTTTTTTTTTTTTTTTTTTTTTTTTTTTTTTTTTTTTTTTTTTTTTTTTTTTTTTTTTAATTTTTTTTTTTTTTTTTTTTTTTAATTTTTCAGAATGGCACAGTTCATATATAAATGCTGCAGTAAAAGTTTTAATGGAATTTTCCCATACAAAGAACATTTAGAAAATAAGTATCATGATAAAATGAACAAACATTATTATAATTGTAAATTTTGTAACAGAAGATATGATGAAGCTTTGCTTTTTATAAATCATTGTTTAAAGGAAACACATCACGGAAAAGTTAAACAGAAAGAAATATTAAATAAAGTAAATGTAATTCAGAAATTAAGACAATTGAATTCTACTACTTGTTCATCTGTTTCATCAACTGGTAATATAAAATTTAAATGCCCAGAATGCAATGTAAATATAAGTAATGTCTGGACTGAAGCAGATAAACATTTCAGATCTGAAAAACATATAAAAAATTTAATAGAAAAAGAAATTCATGAAATGCTTAAGTTAAGTAGACAAAATTTGCCCAGTAGGCCTGCTGTAAGAGAAAAACCTATTAATTGTGAAAAATTATCTGAACATAAAAATATTAAAATGGAAATTCAGAGAGAGAACAGTAATTGTAACAGTAAAATATTGAAAAAGAATACAGATAAAAGCTGTGATAAATCAAGTGAAAGAGATTTAATTAAAAAAAACGAAACTTTGTTACAAAACCAGAATGCTAAAATATCTCAGTTAAGTCAGTCTGGTAAGTAATCATTTTAATTATCTTGTCTTTTGATATAATTTAATATATACAGTAGGTTCTCATTGGGGTTAGATTCCCAAAACTGTCAGATTTAACTGAAGCCAAAAGTCCCATAATCATAGTATTAAAAGTTAGGATTGTGTGCATCCCTAGAATGCTTTCAGTACTGTACTAGATGAGATGGCAATTAGTAATTTTTCTAATTTAAACATTACTGTATTAATAGAATGAAATAAAACAAAAGCATAATTTAATTGCAAAATATTATATAAGTTGAATACTGATTTTCCAGCAATTTTAATTTGAGTGTTGCTGAATTATTTGTTTTGCCAGATCACAAAGGTCACATCATAATAATTCATCACATAGCCATAACCCATAAATTATATTCCTTCCATGTCTTTAAAGCATGGATTGCTAGAAACTTTTATCAAATACATTAAAATTTAATTATGATGCATTTATTTTCGACTGAACAATTCCACATATCACATGCATGCATTTTAAAATGCAATTTTAAACTGCATTGATATTTATAAAAATGGTTTTATTTTTCTTTTAAACAAATTACAATTCAAAGAAAATATATTTTCCCCTAAACACAACTTGTAGTTTTATGCAGCAAGAAATTGCTATTGTTTATAAAATAAGTAGTTTTATATATATATATATTTTTTTTTTTTTTTAATCACTTTTAGTATACATAACTACATTATTAAGTAAAAAAATATAATAAAGTTATTAATTATAGAATCAAGACAATGAACTGTACTTCAGTTGATTGGAATGGACCGACTGCATTTCTGTTCAGCTCACTGCTACAAAACTTTTTGTGCATATTGATTTTGATTTTTACTTTTCTATTTTTAAATTATTTGAATAATAATTCTTTGGAGACTTAAAATTTTGAGAAATTTTCTTTAAAAATTTCTGATATTTGCTAGTGGATATACACTTTAATAAAAATCAAAACTGAATTATAACACAGATTATTTTTCTTAATAATCTTTTCTAAATATTGAGAGGAAGATTATACAGTATAAGGGAGAATGTCTAGTGAATGAATATATAAATTTTTTAGAGAATTTGTAAAATTGCATTCTAATAGGTATTTGTGTAATGTAATTTAGGATCAAATATGTAATTATTTCTATGTTTAATGCTACAATAAAAACAAATATCATAAGAATAGGAAATTATTGTATATAGCAAAATTTGAATTTTTAATTCCATTTAATTTTGACTGTAAAGCAGGGGTGGGCAAAAGGCGGCCCACGGGCTGGATCTGGCCAGCGGAGACATCTTATATGGCCCGCCGCATAAATTAGAACACATTATAGTTTCAAAACCCAGTTCTACTAGAAAAGAAAAAATAAAATAATGGATACTTTGTAGTGTAAAATAATGAATACTGTCGCTAATGTACAGTCTATCTAAGAAAGGTTTTGACATCAGTGGAAAAGGTTCGGCTTTCGTACAATACGCAAAAACTGATTGAGTCATTACTTCAGTTGTTGATCGTTGTAGGCTACAATTTGGGTTAAACCATTCCATCGGTTGATTAGCAACGGGGAGTGGAAGGAATATTGCATATTTAAGCGTTTACATGCAAAAAACGATTTCGTTTACTAT
>AYEL01061844.1:0-14891 GCA_000484575.1 Olivierus martensii
CAAGTCGCTGGTGGAGTTCCAGCGCATCAAGCCGCTGGCCGATTCCCTGCAACGCCTGCGTCGCCTGCAGTCCAGCGCCAGCCGCGCGCTCGACGTGGTACGCGAGACGGTCCAGGAAACCGCCCTCGACCCGCAGGCCCAGGCCATGCTCGGCGAGGCGCGGCAACTGATTGGCGAATGCCAGCAGATGCTGGTGCAGCACATCGCCGATCTCGACGAGTTCGCCTGGCAGGGCGGCCAGCGCGCCCAGGTGCTTTACGACGCGGCGCTGGCCTCGCGGATGCGACCGTTCGCCGACGTCCTTAGCGGCCAGGCGCGGATGGTTCGCGACCTGGGCCGCTCGCTGGGCAAGCAGGTGCGCCTGCTGGTCGAGGGCGAAAGCACCCAGGTCGACCGGGATGTCCTGGAAAAACTCGAAGCGCCGCTCACCCACCTGCTGCGCAATGCCGTCGATCACGGTATCGAGGCGCCGGAAACCCGCCTCGCCGCCGGCAAGCCGGCCGAGGGCAGGATCACCATCCGCGCCCGCCACCACGCCGGCATGCTGGTCCTGGAACTGAGCGACGACGGCGGCGGCATCGATCTGCAGCGCCTGCGCGAGACCGTGCTCAATCGCCAGTTCGCCACCGCCGAGACCGCGGCGCAATTGAGCGAGGAGGAACTCCTGGCGTTTCTCTTCCTGCCCGGCTTCAGCATGCGCGAGCAGGTCACCGAGGTGTCCGGTCGCGGCGTCGGACTGGACGCCGTGCAGCACATGGTCCGCCAGTTGCGTGGCGGCGTGCGCATGGAGCAACGCCAGGGGCAGGGCACGCTGTTCCACGTCGAGGTGCCGCTGACCCTGTCCGTGGTGCGCAGCCTGGTGGTGGAGATCGGCGAGGAGGCCTACGCCTTCCCGCTGGCGCACATCGAGCGCATGTGCGAGCTGGAAGCGGAGGAGATCGTCCAGCTCGAAGGTCGCCAGCACTTCTGGTACGAGGGGCGCCATGTCGGCCTGGTCTCGGCTGCGCAACTGCTGCAGCGGCCCGAGAGCAGCCGCACCGAAGGGGCCATCCCGGTGGTGGTGGTGCGCGACCGCGATGCAGTCTACGGCGTCGCCGTGGAGCGTTTCGTCGGCGAGCGCACCCTGGTGGTGATGCCCCTAGATCCGCGCCTGGGCAAGGTGCGCGACGTTTCCGCCGGCGCCTTGCTGGACGACGGTTCGCCGGTGCTGATCCTGGACGTCGAGGACCTCCTGCATTCGGTCGGCAAGCTGCTCAGCAGCGGCCGCCTGGAGCGCATCGATCGCAGCCGGCGGCAGGCCGGCGGGGCGCAACGCAAGCGCATCCTGGTGGTCGACGACTCGCTCACGGTGCGTGAGCTGGAACGCAAGCTCCTGCTCGGCCGCGGCTACGACGTGGCAGTGGCGGTGGATGGCATGGACGGCTGGAACGCCCTGCGCTCGGAGCATTTCGATCTGCTCATCACCGATATCGACATGCCGCGCATGGACGGTATCGAACTGGTCACCCTGGTGCGTCGCGACAGCCGCCTGCAGTCGCTGCCGGTGATGGTGGTGTCCTACAAGGATCGTGAGGAGGACCGTCGGCGCGGTCTCGACGCCGGCGCCGACTATTATCTGGCGAAGGCCAGTTTCCACGATGAGGCCTTGCTGGATGCCGTCGTCGTCCTGATCGGAGAAGCACAGGGTTGAGGATCGGAATCGTCAATGACATGCCGTTGGCCGTCGAGGCGCTGCGCCGCGCGCTGGCCTTCGAGCCGCAGCACCAGATCGTCTGGGTCGCCAGCAACGGTGCCGAGGCGGTGACCCAGTGCGCCGCCGATACGCCCGACGTGGTGCTGATGGACCTGCTCATGCCAGTGATGGACGGCGTCGAGGCAACTCGTCGGATCATGGCGGAAAGTCCTTGCGCGATCGTGATTGTTACCGTCGATATCGAGCAGAATGTGCACCGGGTTTTCGAAGCGATGGGATATGGGGCGCTCGATGCGGTGAACACGCCGGCGCTGGGCATCGGCAACCCGCAAACGGCGGCGGCGCACCTAATATTTTGTAATAATCCAATGTAATAGATTGTTAGCAATCAATCAGTTTGATGAAATACTTATGTTTCTAATAGGTACCTAATATTTTGTAACAATCCAATGTAATAGATTGTTAGCAATCAATCAGTTTGATGAAATACTTATGTTTCTAATGAAAAAAATAGTTTCAACGGATGCTTTTGAACTCTTTGCATACAAACAAAAACTAAGAAAATAATAAGAAAAGTATATTTTAAAAATAATATTGATACACGAACATATTCTTTGGGTGCATTTTAAAAATAATATTGATACAAGAATATATTCTTTGTGTAAGTATCAGAAATATGACGACATACGTTAGTGAGATTGACAAGAATGTGTGCAGATAAATTGGCGTAACTGTTTTCTTGTGATGAGAGAGAATATGTTTGTGCAAGAATCAATCTTGCTTGGAACGTGAGTAATCATTTTCTGTCAAAGTAGTTTTTATTAATTATTAATAGAGTAGCTAATGCTATCATCAATAATTTCATTACATAATAATAATTAATAATTACATAATTACAGCGCTGTAAGGTTAAATTCACCCTTAGGCACTTTTCAATTTTTATATGGCCCGCTTCATCCTGAAAATTGTTATCCGGCCCCTCGACAGAAAATAATTGCCCACCCCTGCTGTAAAGTATCTAAGATGTAGTAAAGAAACAAATCTGAGACATAAAATTTTCAGGTATTGCTTCCAATTTACATTAACAATATTTAATATTGTATTTTATAAATTTTTTTACTTTATAAACAATTAAGACAAAATTATTTGATATTTTCTTTAGAAATCGATTTTCCTTTTTATCATGTGAATTTCAAGTCTTCTTTCATAATTTTGTCTAGATTAAAAGAGCTGCTGGATTATCAGTGCCCAGAAAATCATTCTTTGACATGTATAGCCAGGGCTGGTGCTACCATGTAGGGAAACTAGGCAACTACCTAGGGTGCAAAACTTCACGCTATGCTTTAATCATACTGTACTTCTAAAATATCAAAATTAAATAGTGATATGTGATTTACATATCACTACCTTTTCTTTACACATCGCACTATTTTACTATTTAACTCTTGGTTCTTTTTTGTTCCTTATCTAAATGATTTGAACTTACTGCTATTTAAAATTCATTCCAGCTAAATATTTTAAAACTAACATTTTTAAATATTAAATTTCGGTATTTTTTAACTTTTTTTGCATAAATGAATTATAACAGAACAATTTTCTAATTAATTAAAAAATAAAATAAAAAAGGACTCTGTTTTTATTTTCTTTTTTAATTAATTAAAAAATTTCTCCAGCTTTCATTTTCACCTTGGGACTATATCTATTAATTTAATCTGAAAGACAATTTTATTTTGTTTAATGTTAATTATTTTTTATGTATAAACATTTTAGTTTATGTGGGGATTTAGTGAGTATTTTCCAAACAATGTGTGGAGAAAGTAGGGATTTTCGGGGAAGGATGTGGGGAAAAGGGAAGAAGTCGTCTGGCATGTGGCAATACTGGCCAGCCCGAGATTAGATTAGTACAGTGGATGATCGGTTAATGAACATTTAGGATTACAAACAAATTGAATAACGAACACTTTAATGAAAGATTTTTATGTTTGGATAACGAACAGCTCATAGAACAAACTGTGGAACTCGCAGACTGATGGAATGACAGGTCACCTGGATGGCCGCGTAATAAAACTGTGGCTTACCACCCTGGAATGGGAATCTGGGTCTCACATCTACAATTTTTCAGGAGGGGTCCAAGCCCGGCCTGTTGAACCTCATCCTTCAATCGTCCAGTTGACTCCATCATGGATGTTGGCCAGCCTGTGAAGTGTTCTATAAGTGGCTTCCACCAGATAAAAATATCCCATGAGTATATGGCTGCTTAACTAACCTAATAGAATGACAAACTTAGGCTTTGTGCGATCGTGTGTTTATGGGTAAGGATAGGAGAAAGTAGTTTTTCCCGATTAAAATGAACTCGGAGATAATTTAAAACAAATCAAAGATTTATTAAAGAAGGTAAGAGAGAGATTTTACAATTTTTTGGTCTTAGAATGGCACCCATACCAGGTTGAGGTCAATAGGCTTGGGAATCTCTGCAACGACAATACTATTAATCACTTCTGAAAAATCCTGAAGAAGAGAGAAAAGCAATCAACATTGGACAGATTTTTTAACATCCCACAAACAGAAAATAAACATGATAGATAAAAATGCAAGACTGTGTATGTATATATTATTGTTATTATATAACAATAAACGTAATAAGAAATTATATAATTTTTTTTATTTTTTGGGGTCTCCAGAATGAATTAATCAAATTCCCATAAAAATCTATGGTAAATCAATGATTGGTTAACAAACAATTCGGATAGTGAACAACATCTTTGAGTGGATTATGTTTGTTAACTGATCACCCACTGTAGATGCCAAGTTGTGAAATAAGAGGCATACTTGTAAACTGCCTAGTGCACAAAATAACCTGGCACCTGCATTGTGTATATCATGCCTTTGGATAAAGGAAAGTATTTTCTAATAAAAGATAGCTTAGAATTTGCAGATATTCTGTCCATGATTAGTATTTTTACAACAGTTCTCAATTATTCAATAATCACTAAACAGCTATGACACTTTAAAGAAATATTATTTATTCAACATTTTTGTGCACTATTAATTTTAAAAACCTATTGAATATTCTGAGTTCTGATGGTTGCATAACCTCCAATTTTAACATTGAACTGAGTTATAACCAGGGCTGAGGTGTCGGCAGTTTTAGGAGGTATCGGTGTCGGCAATAACTTTCTCATCGCTCATAATTTATTAGTTTTAAATTTAAAAAATGTATTAAATAATTATTTTCTTTTTTGGTGAATGAATAAATTTTTTCAGTAATAAATATTGAATAAAAATGTGTTCTAAAAACTCATTTGTGCATGTTTACTATCAAAGGAATCAGTGTCGGAGTCAGCACATTTGCTGCCGACACCCCAGCTCTGGTTATAACTGATTCGATCTATAACCAAAATTTTTGAATACAACCCATCATAAGTTGGAGATCTCCTATATTATAGTGAAATAAAAGAAATCATTTGAAATCTGAAAATATCAAAGCCAAACTTCACATTTAAAAATGTTACAAGAATTTAGTAATTACGTGATGTTACAAGAAATTAGAAGAATTTCATTCAAACATAATAGGCTATAATAAACTATTAGTAGCAATACAAGAAATAAAAAATATTCAAGTTCTGTAAATCTATGTAAAAAAATTTTCAAATTTTTTTTTGTTTTATGAAATATAAACAAACATTTATTATATTTGTAAGTTACAAGTCTGAACATGTTGGTTTACATCATTTAAAAGTTCACTTGATGTATATATGTTTTATGTATTGTTTGTTGATCTCAAGTATCATATTATTGAGCTGTTCGGAAAATAGTTTAGTTTTTCCCACTAGTGGTGTTAGTCGTATTTTTACCCGTCAATTTCATTCTAAGCCATATTGTCATAAATTTCAACAGCTGACGTTTCAAGGTATATTTATAAAAAATTTTTTTTGAATATGGAATAATATGTAAATATATATTATTCAACCTGACCTCTAGCAGATTTTTTTGGAACTATTCAAAGGGTGAATCTTTTCAACACATGAACAAGCTTCAAGGTTAATATGTGTGTGAGAATCAGGGCTGGGGAGCTGGCTTGAAATAGGTTAGGCTCCGGCTCCGGAGCTACAGTATATTTCAGCTGTGGCTCCAGCTCCGGCTCCGGAGTCATTGTTTTAAAACTGAGGCTCCGGCTCCGTGGCTCCATGGCTCCGGGCTCCGACTCTGGCTCCAGCTCCCCAGCCCTGGTGAGAATTCTTGTAAACATATGGGAATTTTGGATATAGGTACAAGATGCGAGCATACGTCTATCTCGTACCCGAGATTTATGATAATTTTCAGAATTCTTTTCTTTAAGAATAAAAATCAAAAATTTTTCTTCAACCAAAAAGTAGTCTATCAGTTTGTATACTTAGTTTTTTCCTTCATTTCTAATCAATAAGAAATGAGTATAGTCTTAGTCTATTCAAGTAGAGAGATGGTGGACATATTCCATTTCAGCTATATTTAGAGGTAATAAATAGTAAGAAAAGTTGAAGTACTTTAACTTTTAGTGCTAACCATTTCAAACAATTAACAGCTAATTGTGAAGTGTATCTTTCACAATTGGAATGGCTTGCAGCATTTTTAAATAAATGCAGTCTAGAAAAACTTTACAAAATTTACATCACAGTATTTCTTCTTCCTACAGGTATTAGGCCTGGTGGCCTGTTACGGTCTCACGCGATCTGCAATGAAGTCTACCAACGTTTTCCCAATGGAATGTAGTTCAGAATCTTGGAATTCTATTCCATTCCATTCTTTGGAGATGGTACAATTTTTCCTGTATTTGTGTATGTGATTAATTATTGGTATCTCTAAGTTCTTCCATTATTTCACTATTTCGTTTATGGTTGAGATGGGTGTAGCCTGCAGTCCTTCTCATGAAACACATTTCTGCTGCAATCAACCTTTGTTCATCTCTCTTTTTCAATGTCCATGCTTCACTTCCATAGGTCAGCAATAGTCACGCCAATGTTTTATATGCTCTTAATTCTGGTATGTCTTTGAACTAGAGAAGATTTGAAGACTTGATTAATAATAACTAGGGCCCTATTAAATTTTGTAATTTTATTATCCATGTTTTTTCCTCATTGTAAGTTAAATTGTATCCAAGATAGGTGAAATTATTTACTTGTTCAATAATATGATTGTTAATACAGATTTTGCTTCTGATAGGGTTATCACCAATAAAAGCCATAATTTTTGTTTTATCTGTTGAGATTTCCATTCCAAATTCTTTTGAAATCAAGTGGAGATGATGTACTGAAAATTGTAGATCTCTTTCTGTGGAGGCAAAGAGAACTTGATCATCTACATAAAGAAGTGTGTCTAAATCAATTCTACTAATCTTGATATTTCCATGTACTATTAGTCTCCATCTTCTTATAATGGCATTAAATATATATGTTAAACAAGAGAGGTGAAAGGGCAACCTTGTCTAACTCCTTGATTTATATTTTTCCATTCTGATAATTTCATATTGACTGTAATTGCAATTTGGTTGTTACTATAAATATTATCTATTGCCCTTAACAAAGTGTTAGGGGTGCCATCATTCTTTAAAATGTCAAATAATTTATTTCTGTTTTCTTTATCAAAAGCTTTAATGTAATCAATAAAAGCAAGATGAGTTTCAATATTGTATTCTTTATGCTTTTCAATTAACAGTTTAAGAATGAAGTATCCATCAGCACAGGAACGTCCACGGCAAAAAACCATTTTGTTCTTCACCCAATTTTTCTTCATAGAAATCATTTATTTTTGATTATTTTATTATAGATTTTATAACCTGCATATAGTAAACTAATTCCTCTGTAATTTTTGCAATCATCGATATTTCCTTTTTTATGAAGAGGGATAACTATTGCTTTTTGCCAGCTAATTGGTGGTCTATTACCCATCAAGATTTTATTTAAGAAATTTAGAAAATGTCTCTTAAAAGAATCCCTTGAAAATTTAAAAAGTTCAACATTAATACCATCTCCAGGAGCTCTGTTGTTTTTAAAAGTGTTGAGCACATTTTCCAAATTTTCAAGAGTAATTTGTGTGTTATCATTTGTAATGTAATCATAAGTTAATGGATAATTTGTAATGTTTTTCTGAGTTCATAAGTCCTGAAAATAATTAATCCAGGTATCAATATCGATTGTTGAAATTTTAACATTATCCTTAACATCTCTATTTAAATGATTTAAAATTTTATAGGTTTTAGGTTGAGGTCTAGTGATATCTCTTTCTAGTTCTGAAACAAAATTGTTCCAGGACTCCCTATGTTTCTGTCGTACTGCTTTTTTTGAAATTGCTCTTTTCTTTTTATAATCAATATAATCTTCCCTATTTCTTGTTGAAAGATATTTCTTGAAAGCTTCTCGTTTGTTTTTGATAATTTGTGCAATTTCTTCATCCCATTTTCTAATTCCCTTTTTTCTCCTCCACTTTCTCTTCTTTCCCAAGACTTCTGAGGCTGCATTCTTTAGGATATTTGACAGAATCTTCCATTCTTCTTCCACATCATCACTTATTTCCATTTCATTAATCTTGCTATCAACTCTTCTATCAAATAACCACTGAATGCTGGCATCTCTCAGGAGACTAATCTTGAAACTCTCTTCAAGGTTTTGTTCATTATTTAATTTTTTCTGCCACTTGAATGGGAATCTTAAGGTTGAGACCAGCAGATGATGATCTGTTTCCATTTCATGTCCATGGAAAACTCTAACATCAATAACATATTTTGAGAACTTTTCATTTGAAATTATATAATCAGTAATGGATTTGGATCCTCGGGCTGGACCAGGTGAATTTGTGACAGTTTTTATGTTCAAAATAAGAGTTCATTATTTTTAATTTATTGAAGAGTGAGAAATCAATTAATACCATTATTATTACATGTATCTTCTCCATTATTGCCCATACAGCCTTTGATGGGAATATTGCCAATTTTGCATTCATATCTCCAATGATAATGATGTAATCTGTTTTGATAATTTTATTAAATATACTTTGTAATTGACTATAGAATTTTTCACTTTCCTCCTCTTTTCCTTCATTTGGGCATAGATTCCTATAATTGTAAAGTGGTTTTGAAATAACTTCATTCTAACCTGGATTATTCTATCATTGTGGAAAATATAAGTTTCAATATTTTCTTTAAGTGAACTATGTATCATTAATATTATTCCACTTCTCACTCTTTCCTCTCTATTGACTCCAGAATACAGTTGTATGTAGTTAGAAATGTATTTTGATCCTCTTAATTTTTTCTTAGTTTCAGAGATGGCAGCTATAGTAATTTTTGCATTTGAGAGAATTTCGTCTAATTGTTCATCTTTGTGTCCAATTCCCTGAACATTCCAAGTAGCAAATCTTAGTAGATTTCTTTTCTTCCAGCTCTTGTCCTTTTTCATGCCAGGTTCAGAAACCATCTTAGACCGTTCGACCATCAGATTTGTTTCCTTTGTGAGACTTGAAAGCAAGAGAAATTTCCTGCAGATTGGTAGCTAACCAAAATGCAGTAAATCCAGTAGTAGGGCTGCTACCTTAATGTGTCTGGACTCACATGAAACAGCATTTACTCTGTTTCTGATAGTATGGTTATACCGCCAAAGCTCGGTCTACAGAGCCCGTTAGCATTACTCAGGCTGCACCAACATGGAGGTTGGGGTTGACATTTGATCAAGAGAAGCTATGCGTTCACTTACGCCGCTTCTGTTTGGGGGTCTGCGGTTTTAAAACAATATAATTGTAAAAAGCTATTACAGATTCAAAGGCTCGCCGCTCTGAATATTTGCAGAAACATCCCGGTGTAGAAAGGAATTCCATGGCAGACACCCACACAACCTTCAGAAACACTTTATAGAAACCAAAGCATCAAACAGCTGGTTAGTCAAGGGGATCTATTTACAGAAACAGAAAGGTTTGTAATAGCAATACAAGACCAGGTAATAAACACAAAAAACTACAGAAATTACATACTGAAAGACAGCACATTACCAAACGACGCTTGTAGGAAATGTCACATAGCAACCGAAACTATTCAACACATTACGTCGGGTTGCAAGCTGCTGCACAGACAGACTTACCTGCACAGATATAACCAAGTTGCAAACATATTACACCAAAAGCTTGCAACAAAACACAAATTAATAAAAACACACCATATTACAAATACATACCAGACACAATCTTAGAAAACTCAATACCATACTACAAATACATACCAGACACAATCCTAGAAAACTCAACAGATGCATTACGACAGAACAATCCTAACACGACACAAGATGTATTACGACAGAACAATCCTAACAGACAAAACCATACTACCATACTACAAATACATACCAGACACAATCCTAGAAAACTCAACAGATGCAATAAAACAATCCTAACAGACAAAACTGTACACTATAACAGACCAGACATCACTCTCATAGACTGACAAAACAAAGTTACCTACGTTATAGACATCTCAATACCTGACACACAACATCCAGGATGCATTCACCCAAATGACACACACAATATCCAGGATGGGCAACATCCAGGATGCATTCATCCAAAAAATTAGCAAATACACAGAACTTTCCTCAAGAGGATGCATTCACCCAAAAAATTAGCAAATACATAGAACTCTCACAAGAATTAAGTATCTCTGGGGAATGCAAAACGTAGTCACAGTACCCATCATTCTCTCCTCCACAGGATTGGGAATGCAAAAGGTGGTCACAGTACCCATCATTATTTCCTCAACAGGTGTAATCCCTCAGACCCTACACAAAAGCCTCAAAACACTAGATCTACAATCCAAAACATATGTTACACTTCAAAAAGCATCAACATGGTAAGAAAGTTTCTCAGCACTGACACAGACAGTTAACATACCATTAAACATCACAAGTAGCTATGTCTTGACTTGTGTCCAACATAGCACTTTGATCCGGAGATACTTCGTACCCACATTGATGTACTATAATAATAATAATACCTATACTATACTGTATAAAGAATATATAAAAAATTATTTTTTTGCAATAAATACACCCTTTCTTCAATTTACAGATTTTCACAATAATAAACATATAAATTTGTGTAAATGAATGAATGGCTAAATATAGAATAATGATGTGATATATCAATATTACTCAAATATATTCAATTTAATACTGTATATAAATATTTGTATGAGCCAAAGGTTTTCAAAACTAGAATACTGATAGGTGATTAAAGTTAACACACTGAAGTCCAATGATAAGTGCTGCCTATGATATTCTGGATTGTCGGTTTTTAAAAGTATCTCTAAAATTTGTGACTGGTTGTATTGATTTGAAATTTTTAGGGTTAAAGAAAAAATAATTTCCTATTTTGTTGGAAAAAAATAAAATTTTTTGAATAAAAATTGGTTTTATGAAATTTTAAAATATTTTAGTTTTTTTGTCTGTCAGATTTAGATGATTCATTGAATTCTAAATCTTTGATGATTAAAAAATAAATAAATAACCTCTTTAACAAATACATAACTCAGGTATCATCTAGAAAACGTCAGTCTCTTATAAACAACAAAAATTGAAGAATGAATATGGTGCTGGTTTACTTCGGTCTTCAGAAAAAAATAAATACAACTTCAAAATTTGTTCCTAGATGAAACCACTTGTATTGAGTGTATAAACAACATTATCATGCTATGTACTAAAGAGCTGAGAACGTGTTTGATAGGGGAATAATTTTGCATTGATTTGAATTCAGTTGCCTGTGTTTTAAAATGGACTTGGTCCATTGAAGGAAAACATTTGCCTGTGTTTAAAATGGGCTTAATTGACACTGTGTTAAGGAAAGTTATGGAAGCAAAGATTTTTATGGAAATTTTATCAGTTAGTAAACTATACTAATAGTTAAGTTTTTAAAGATTTGCTACTATTCATTTCTACGATTAAGTTTTTCACATATTTTAAAATATATTAATAAAAATTATTTTTGTTTTGAACAAATCAATGTGTATTTTCCCAACAATAAAATACACCTTACAAATATTAGGTTCATAAAAATTCTAGTTGTTTATTAAATAGTTCCTAAGTAACAAATTTTTCTTTATATAATGTGCAATATTATTTATTTTTACATTTTTTTATATAACTAATGCTGAATTATTTACTGGAAGTCAGAATACAAGCTATCAATAAGACTTCTTTGATATTGTATACTATTTTAATTGAAACATTATATCATTAACATTTTTTCATATTTGAGTTTTTGATATTACTGATTCATGTTCTGGGATTAACATAAATGCTATTTTTTCTTAAATCAACATACTTATTTTTTCCTTTCATCTGCTCTTTTACTGTGCTTATTTACCTTATAAATGATTATGGATAAAAATGAAATGAACAATTAATAAATGTAAGATAATTATTTTTAGCTTATTTGGGATATCAGATTTAATTTCCTCTAATTTGTCTGAAAATCTAGTTTCTTTCTTCAATTAGTTGTAACAGAATTTCTTTAGCATATTTTGGTTTTAATTTTGTATTTTTTTTATGAATGATACTTCTGTGAAAATTGGAAACAATGCAAAATTTTATTTTGATATTTCTTAGTAAATAATCAATAAAATACTTAAATCGTTAAGATACAATTTTTATTGAAATATTTAATGAGTATATATTACACATTCATAGATAATCTTCACTCCTTACAGATAGGAAGAAATATTTATTTCTATTTTGTCAATATAAATTTATTAATTTGTTTAAAATAACTCATTAATTTTTATAAAAAAGAACTTTTAACAAAATTTAAGATTTTAGTTTTCTGTATATTTTTATTTTGTATATGTCAATGTATTTTGAGTATTTTAATATAAAACTGTATCCACAATTGTAATAATTTATACAAAAATTCACAAAATATGGAAAAATTTAGATTTTGTTTGAAACTTTTTCTGAAATTTTCCATATCAACAATACAATCAATGATTTAATATTTTTATTATATGCTGAATGGAAGAGAATCTTTGATCTATCAGGTGTGTAAATATGAAACCGGAATTTGCCAATAGATGGAGCCACCTGTCAATGTACCTTTCGTCAAACTGCGTCATCGGCGCCAATGTTTACTTTTGACATCTGTCAACAACATCCAAATCAAAACCATACAAGTTTCATACAATAACGCATGTTTTTTACGTGTTAAAAATGTCAACTTTTGTGCCTACAAGTTACGATTTGCGGACATCATTGATTTTTTGTTATCATTTGAAGAAAACTGCTGCAGAATCACATTGAATGCTTGTCGAAGCTTACGGTGAGCATGCTCTTGGTAAATCACAATGCTATAAGTGGTTTAATAAATTCAAAAGTGGTGATTTTGACGTGAGAAACAAAGAACGTGGAAGACCACCAAAAAAGTTTGAAGACAGTGAATTGCAAGCATTGTTGGATGAGGATGACGCTCAAACACAAAAACAACTCGCGGAGCAATTGAATGTGTCATGAGAAGCCGTCTCCATACGTTTAAAAGCCATGGGAAAGATCCAAAAGCTGGGAAAATGGGTTCCGCATGAACTGAATGAAAGACAATAGGAAAATCAAAAAACCACTTGCGAAATAATGCTTGCCAGATACAAAAGAAAGTCATTTCTCCATCGAATTGTGACTGGCGATGAAAAATGGATCTATTTTGAGAATCCAAAGCACAAAAAATCTTGGATTGATCCAGGACAACCATTAACATCGACTGCAAGGCCAAATGGCTTCGGACAGAAGACAATGCTCTGTGTTTGGTGGGATCAGAAGGGTGTGATTTATTTTGAGCTGCTAAAACCTAGTGAAACCGTAAATACTAAACGCTACCAACAACAAATGATCAGTTTGAATCGAGCTTTGCATGAAAAACAACCAGAATATGATAAAAGGCAACACAAAGTGATTTTGCTTCATGATAATGCACCATCACACAAAGCAAAACCGGTCCAGGAAACGTTGGAAGCACTTAATTGGGAAATACTTTCACATGCGGCATACTCGCCAGACTTGGCCCCGTCCGATTTTCACTTATTTGCATCGATGGGGCACGGACTTGCTGAGCAGCGCTTCACTTCCTACGAAAATGGCTTGATAACTGGTTTGCCTTTAAAAGAAGAACAGTTTTTCTGGCATGGCATCCACGCATTGCCGGAAAGATGAGAAATATGTATAACTAATAATGGCCAATACTTTGAATAAAATTCTTAACCATTATCATACGATGAACGTGTACTTTTTACTAAAAAATTCCAGTTTCATATTTACACACCTGATAATTTCTCAATTTGACAGTTTTAATATGCACTGGTTAGACTCCTGATTCTTTTAGAAAATCTTTATTATTGTAGTTCTCTATTGATTTATCATAATTATGAAATTAAATATCTGATACAAAATATATTGCATCAGTGTGATCATTATACTGTTAGTATTTTCATTTAAGTTTGTTTAAATAGTAATAAAATTAATATCAGTTATAAATTAAAATGGGGTAGTGAAAATGTTTTGTAAAACAACATTGTAGTATTGTTTATTATTATAAAATTTTGGAACTTTTCCAAAAAGTAAGTTTTTTTTAATAGGACATTTATTTTAAAGACTATATAATGCAACTCTTACACATCATTATTGATTTTTCTTGAAAAACTTTTATCTTAATTTGAACTAATACAATAAATTGGAAATTATGATAATCAGTAAAAAAAAAATCAGCTGTAAAATTTCTGTAGAAAATATTCAAATGTATCACTTTCTGATCTTTAAGCTGAATTTAAAATGTTCTGTAGTCAATTAAATTCTTTATGACACATCTAGAAAGTCTTTATAAATATTTTTTAGTGCACTTAAACAAATTTTCAATTCAACTGAATGCCACTATTAGATAATGCAGATAATTAGGTTTCAAACAAGACCCCATCAAATTTAATTTCGTCGGAAAACTGCATTTAGGCTTATTCAAGGAGTTGATTGACCAAATTTGTTTACCTCAAAAAGAAGTCTAGTGAGTGTTCGCCAATGCAACACAATCAAACAAGTTAATTTCCTTGTAAGAGTAAACCTCTTTGTTTTCTTTTTTTGAAAGGAAATTTATCAAATTATATGCATATATTTTATCATCTCTTTTTAAATGAATATATTTAAGTACACTTTGA
>AYEL01061845.1:0-15728 GCA_000484575.1 Olivierus martensii
AAAATAAAATGCTTCCTGTAGTCGCCATTATGTTATTGCCAGTGTTTTGCTTGGTGCTTTAACAACTTATCGCTTAATTACTCGTTTAGTTAGGACTATATAATGCTGCATTTTGCCTAAATTAATAATAACATAGATTAATTTGTAAATAATAAATTGAATTTCTGACGTTAAAATGCTCGTGGAAGAAGCAATAAAAACTATCTCACCAGAAACTTGCAGTGATTGCATCGCTCACATTAAAAAGAAAAAAAATCGAGGTAAAATTTTGGACACTCGACGGTCTTCTTGATGCAGACATACCTCCTTTAATAATTAAAACTGTGGGCACTTCAACTGATTCGGACACAAAGTTATCTGGCATTGAATATTTACTGTAAACGTTCAGTACATTAAAAAAAGCCCTTTTCAGGGCCAGAAATTTTCGTAAAGAGAAGCAAATCGATTATTATAAACATTAAAGTTAAACGGATACTATTATTTAAAAACAAACAATTCATTTCTTTAATAAAAACAAAAAAAAAACAATTTTGTTTTTTTGTTTTTTAAAAAAAATGAAGTAAAAATTAAAGTTAGGAGATTCAAAATTATGTAAAGAACGGACAATTAATTGTTTTATCTCTTGTAAAAGTAATAAAGTACTTTAAATTGTATAAGACTTGATTAACGTGTTTTAAGGACCTCCTTATATATCAACTTCTAGCAGCGGAATGATACGTTGTGGGTGCTTCGCCGATCAATGACCTTCATAGCTCTCAACTGAACCTGAGACAGACTATAATTATATGGTCAAACCCCGATAAGATACCCCCCCGTTAAGCCACTACCCTCGCTGACAAGCAAGAAATTTGGCGGAACGGATTTTCCTTATGTTAATGGAATAGGCAAACCCCAATAAGATGCCATCGTCAATAGAAACATCTGAACAAATATCCTTTTTGGTATTGTATTAATCATAATCCATTATACTAGCGGATTTATAGGATTCAAATAATCCTAATCTAGCCAAACTTCCCCCAGCGGTTTATTTTTGAATTAACTGCCGAATTAATAATTATTTTTAATTTACACTACGGTGCCACCATCTGTCAGATTAATAATTATTAATTTAAATTTAGGCTAAGAAGGTGGCACCATCTATTAATTAATAATTGAACTATTAATTTTTAACTAATTTCCCAAAATTAAAAATTTGTCTTTGCCTGAAATTGAATAGGGACTTTGGGTTGCAGTCCCGACACCTTACCAGCTAGACTAATTTCGGGAAATTAGTAAAAATTAAAGTTCAATTATTAATTAATACATGGCACCATCTTAGCCTAAATTTAAATTAATAATTATTAATCTGACAGATGGTGGCACCGTAGCGTTAAATTAAAAATAATTATTAATTTGGCAGTTATTCAAAAAATAACGCTGGGGGAAGTATGTCTAGATTACGATTATTTGAATCCTATAAATCCCCTAGTATAATGGATTATGATTAGTTATCTGACTTGAGCCAAGTCTATCTGCCCGGATTTGTCACAGAGGGCCCGTGGCTAGGTCTAGCCCGTCCGGGAGTGCTGGTGTTGGCGTAAGTCCGATAATATTCTAAATTATATACATACCGAAATTGAAAATCTGCCAGTGCCTTGGTAGTCTAGCTGGTAAGGCATCAGGACGGTAACCCGAAGTCCCTGGTTCGATTCCACGCCAAGGCAAAAATTTTTAATTTCGGGATATTAGTAAAAATTAAAGTTCAATTATTAATTAATAGATGGTGCCACCTTGGCCTAAATTTAAATTAATAATTATTAATCCGGCAGATGGTGGCAACGTAGCGTAAATTAAAAATAATTATTAATTTGGCAATTAATTCAAAAATAAACCACTGGGGGAAGTTTGGCTAGATTAGGATTATTTGGTATTGTATTTGTCCTTGTTAATCTGCCAGAGACATGCAAGGTGATTCACATCCCAGAGTTCATCAGTACTGTATATATTAAAAGCTCTCTGATTCATTTGTAATCAATGGGTGGGAGAGATCAAGTTAACGGTTAATCATGTGTCTCTAAGCCTGGTTCACACCTAGGTTGTAGAAAATTTAAGATTGTAAGAACCAGATCGTTTTCATAGTGACAAGACACGTGATGCTAAATCTTGTTAATGTTCCACTATACCATAATGCTCACAAAAGGCTCCTCTGTTATTTGAAAAACGCCAGCCATCTGTTCCTGTAGGTGAAGTCGATAATATCCATCTGCTTTCCAAAAACTTATTCACTATTTTCTATATAGGACTGTACATATATGGTAAAGCATACTATACTGTGAAGCATATAGTTTTTAGAAATGTTAAGATTGGATACTAAATATAAATGTACTGCATTTAATTAAATTTAACAAAATCGCAGTCCATTTTCATTTCCATATATATGTGTTTTCAATAAACCGCCAAAATTGTCCCAGAACAGATGGTGGCATCTTATCGGGGTTTGACAGTAGTATTATATTGTAAATTATCTGAAATAATGAATCAGTTTGGTATCATTGATGATTATTATTTTCTATTAAGAAAATGGTTAAAACTAGAAAAATTATTCAGAGAAAAAATGCAATATAAAAGAAAAATTAATTTTACTAACCCATAATAAACCTTATACTGCTTCTATTAATAAAACTAGCTAAACATTTATAAAACAAGCACTTTTTGCAATGTAGAACAGTTTATTAAAACCTAACATTTTTGTCAGATAGCCCTCATCATATTACAAAAAATATAGAACAGAATGTCATAATGGAAAATGAAACTTCCATTCCGACATTCCATTCTATATTTTTTGTAACCTGATGATAACTATATACCAAAAATATTTGTTAGGGTTTTAATAAATTGTTCTACACTGCAAAAAGTGCTTGTTTTATAGATGTTTAAGTAATTTTACTAAAATATATTTCCAAATATTGAATTCTCAGAATTTGTTTTTGATTTTTTACGTATTCATAATTAACAAAGAAAACACCAGACAATTTTTTAAATCAAAAAACAAATCATTTCAATCTAAGTAAAAGATTGACAGCTATTCAAATAATTTTTAAATAACTTTTTGAAATGACTACAAAATCATATAAAATGAAATGAAATATATATCTAGAAAAATCAAATATACCCAATCAAAACAAAAGATAATGAAATTTATAAAAATTCATATTTTTATATGTAAATTAAAACTCATATACTCAAAGTGAAATCAAAATGTACGCATTTCAAAAGTATTAATAACCAGATCAATTTACTTATTGGCAGACTCAATAGTATAGAAATATTGAGGAATTTGATTTTATTACAATTAGGTCAATTGTTTTTCAAAAAATTAATTATAATTATAGATCAAATAATAATTTATAGACCATAACACAATCTTAGTATAAATTTATTAATTATCATTATTTAGTATTTTGAAGTTTATTCACATACAGGGTGCATCAGCTAAATCCGGAAAAAATAGACAATTTAATTAAACAAAATTTTATTTAACAAAAAGAATAAAATTATCAAAATTATCATTTGCACATTAATTTGGGATCCCTTTAGATTAAAATTACTCAATGTAATTCCCTTCTGCCTCAATTACTGCCTTGATCCTCGACTGGAAACAATGACATGCCCTGCGCAATGCCTGCTTGTCCAAGTTCGAAAATGCTGCCTCAATAGCGCCACATTAGGCTGTCTCGACCTATTAGAGACCCTTTCAACAATGCTCCATACGTAGTAGTCCAAAGGATTCAAATCTGGACTGTTAGGAGGCCAGAATTCTTTAGACCAAAACATATCCACATTGTCTGACAACCAGTTTTGCACTAAATGACTGGTGTGCGTAGGTGCACCGTCCTGCTCGAAGATGTAGGGTCTCCCAGAAGCTACAGTTTCCATCCAGTGGTTTCACTATTGTTGTAAGAACATGCAAGTAAACCTCTTTTGTTATGATTTCTCTCTTTCCAAAGCCATGCGGCGGCATGACGTCACCTTCACTGGAAACGACGACGACGTGACCACTGGCCGGAAACTTCATCCTAGCTATTTACGGGGATATCTTCAGAGTCATAGGCAAGCCAACGGTCATTTCTCCGGTTTACTTTGGCATCAACAGTAAAAATTTTCTCATCAGAAAAAAATCTGATGCATCCTGCAGCTTCATTCTTCATTGAACACAGAAGAAAGTTGCAGCAAGCAACTCTCTTTGTTTTAGCAACATAAGACAGCATCTGTCATACTTTTATGACGTAGGACTTGTACAATAGGTCCTCTTCCGCAATTCGACGCATTGTGGCCTCACTCACACCCAATGTTTTTGCTAACTGCCTGAGAGATTGCCCTGGGTCCTCTGAGATGAGCTCTTGAGCCCTTTGGACAACTTCCGATGTCCTTGACGATCTCTCCCTGAAATGGCTCTTCCTTGCCAGGTTGGCAGAACCTTCTTCAGACTTCTCTGAAGCTGCATATCTAGCAACATCATAAACTGTCGATCTTGGATAGTTAAAGAACCGAATTATTTCAGTAGGTGAACTTCCAGCGCGAAGGCCTTCAATTATCGCTGCTCTCCAATTATATTTTACACTTGATCTTAACTGATCAGCCATTTTGAACTTATCCTCAAACACATCGTCTGTTTGCCTTACTAAAACGTCAGCAGTATCGTAGCGCTGACGTCAAATATGGCAGGAAATTCAATTTGAAATTTGTCCAGATTTAGCTGACGCACCCTGTAGTTTTTATAGTAAAGTCAATTTTTTATAAACAAAACAATTACATAAATATTTTAATTAAGAATAATTTTTAATAAAAAAAGTTTATTATTATTGAAAACATTATATTCATTTCATGGGCTTCAAAAATAAGATTAATGTAACAAGTTAAAAATTCAATATATAATTTGAATTTTGTAAAAAATATAGAATAATAAAATAAATACCTGATATCTTGGTCCATTTGTTGTTGAAGTTGTGATAGTGGTAATATTAAAATTCACATTCTGCCTTTTCTGTAATTTAAATGATAAAATTAATAATTATATTATTATTACAAAGGAGGAATGAAAACATTTTTCAAATAAAGTAATTTCTGCAGAATTTTTCATTTGAATATTACAGAAATTTAACATAAACAAAAAGACTTACAATTCACATATTTCTGAAACAGTATAAGTTGGAGACTTATTGTATAGTAATTAAAGGAAATGTCAAAATTGATCAGTATCTACATTTAAGATTCAGTCAGATGATTTAACACATGGACTGCTGTTATCCTGCAAAATTTCATCCAAGAAATAACTGAGCAGTATAGCACTAGACATAAAGAAATCTTTATTTCACAAAGAAACGTTTTTGACCACTGTCAACTGGTCTACATCAGCTTCCCTTCTTTTATAAGTGGCAGAATATCTACAACTGTAGTAATTTTATCCAATTCTGCAAATCTCTTAAATCAGTGTTTTCCAAACTGTGGGGCACACACCACTGGGGGTGCGAGTTCATTGGAAGGGATGCAAAAGACTTAACAAAAACAATTTTTGAGACAAACAAGCAAAAAATAAATTCAAATTGATGTCGAAAAAATGAATCAGCAAAAGGGGTTATAAATTCAGTACATATATCCATATATCCAGAAACTTTCTACTGTAGCAGTTTTAAAGCCAAAATATCAATCTCATTTAGTGATTTAAAAAGAATTGCAAGTAGCGATATCTTCAATGACATCCCAATTTGAAAGAATTTATGCTGAAAAAACAAGCTCACTCATCGCATTAATTAAATATTATATTGTATTAAACATGTATTCTATATTTCATTTTTTAATAAGATTTGTTTAATTATATTAAAATTATTACATCATTATAAATATATATTTTTTTATGTATAAGAACTTTATTTATACAAAATATGATATATTGTTTTGCAGTATTAAACTGTAAATATAGTGTTTATAAAATTAGATTGTTATGAAAATGAGGGGTGTACTAATTTTTTTATGAAAAAAGGGGCACAGGCACAGAAAGTTTGGAAATCACTGTCTTAAATTATTTTTGTGTGTTAATTTCATTTTAAAAATAAATAAAATTATTACATGTATTTTTGAGTTTAAAATACATATTTACTTAGTTAAATGACATGACATGACGATAAATTTTCATAACTTCAGTATAATATGGCCTTATTTATTGTAAATTTTTTGGAATCTAGTTACCATATTATAGAGGAGACTCTCTAGAATGTTTTTTCGAGCTAAAGGTAGTGCAATTTGTAATAACTGCAAATGTATCAATTTAACTTATTTTTCACATAGGATGCTTGATAATAATGACTTTACAAATAAAGACTAAATAAGGAATAATCTATAGTATAAAAAATGATTTTTAATTTTTTTTAACTGGAAGTTTTCAAAAAATGCTTAAAAAATATATTATTTCCTCAAATAAAAAATTGAATTAAAAAACATACCCAAAATATTCATTTCTAATTAAAAAATATTTATAATATACAGTTGTTCCCTGATTAACCAGGGTAGTTGGAAAATTAATCTCACTGGATAATCAGTTTCCAGATAATTCTCAAAATACTCAAAAAATCCAAATTATGAATAGCATTCATTTAGTTTAAAAAATAAACAAATTACATACATTTATTCAAATGTTCTATTATTTATTAAAACTATTAATTAATCAGTCCTCAGCCCTTGTTTAAGCGAAAAAATTATATTTTAATACTTGTTAAAGATCTTTTGGCTTAATAAAGCGCAAAAATATATAATGGATTACCATTTATGCTTATTAACAGTAAAGATATTAATTATTAAAAAGCATCCCACAGGGTTGGAATAGTCTCTAGAGCAGGGCTGCCGAACCCGTTGATTGCGAGCTACCAGTCGATCTTGACAAGCTTTTTAGTCAATCGCAAGTCTCCGATCAATTCACTTGTTAAACTTCCACTTTATAATATGCAGTAAAGGTGGTCTGTGTTCTTGTTGAAACAAGAAAAGTGATGTTATCCCTAAGTGTTTTCATTCTTTTGTGTCTTTTATCATTTATTAAGATATAGCAGATCAGAGCAATCGGTAGAATTTAATATTATTTCAAAAACAATAAATGAAGATTATTTCGATGAATAAGCAAAAGTTTGTTGGAGAAATGCTTATATACAAGCTCAAATGTCTTTTTTCTTTCTTTTTTACTCAGGTCCGAACAATGGTATATCATTGTTCTGCACTAAAAGGGTTAAATTTATTAAAAAATACACTTCTACAATTATTTAATTTTTTCTTTTAACCATAATTATGAGCGTAGAAAAGAAAATTAAAACTCTTATCATTTACCAGATGAATGGAAAACATGATTTTTTCCATGGTTAATGCAAATGCTCTTGTCTAATATATAATTCAGTTGTTGCTATTCCAAAAAAGGGAAATGCAAAAGTCTTTTTAAACAATGCTCTCCAATTATGAAAATTAATATTCAAAAGATTCTGAAATATGTGGAGCAAAAATTAGATTTAAAATCGAACTTACATTCACAATAAAATATGTTGGCAAAAATTTTAAGATTACCTCTTTTGTCATATAATCCAAATTTTGAATCAATTGCAAAATCTATTATACTTGTCGTACTTGTGTATTCTATTCTATTCTGTGTGTGTTCTCTTCTTGTAAGTATCTATTATACTTATGTACTACATATTTACTTTTATATATTAGTTTTTGCTTTTCAATTATGCAAATATCTCATTAAAATTTTTCTTTATGTCCCATGCATTCGTAGTTATTTTTATATTTTCATGTTATGAAGAATTGTTTATTTTACTTAATCAATTTAGAATTATACAGGGTCGTGCAGGTAAATCCGGACAAATCGCGATGTAATTAAAAATGACAAAATTGCAAGAAAAAATAAATTTATTATAAAGAAAACTAGATAAAAACATATTTACATTATTTACAATTGCAGTTACTCTATGTAGCCGCCATCTGATGCTACAACTTTTTCCAGGCGGGTCCGGAAACTCTGACATGCACGCTTCACTCCTCTCGGTCTAACGAGGTCATGACCTCGACAATGGAAGCTTTCAGGGAGTCTTTGCTGTTGTGGTGGTTTTCGTTGACCTTTGATTCGACAACGCCCCTACACGTAATAGTCGAGGGGATTGCAGTCGGGGCTTGAGGGAGGCCACAACTCGGGCGACCAATGGTATGGGCGACTGCGGCGACAAATCGCCACTCGATCCAAATCGGCGACAAATCGCCACTCGATCAAATCGGCAACAAATTCGTCACTCCTCTTAGTCAGACCGCTTTCGATGTTTGACCCGGTCAGGAATAACTTCCTCCGTCTCAGACTCCCTGAACTTCTTCGCTGGGTCATAAACCTGCGTCTTTTTGTAACCGAACTACTCGATTATTTCTCGCGGCGACTTTCCGGCGCGAAGAGAATCGAGTATAGCCACTTTCCGATCGTGCTCTGCACGTGCTGATGACTTGGCGGCCATTTTGTGAATGCCTACTCTCTACCAAGGTCACTACCATGTCACGTGCAAGTATAGCCAAATTCCCGCCAAAACAGAAATAGCGAAATTCGTGCGTTAAATTTGTCCGGATTTACCTGCACGACCCTGTATATATGACATTGCTATTTTTGTACTTTTATTCCCTGGATATCGGTAGATCGCTATATCGCTCCAGTGAAAAAAGTAGCTCACGGTCATAAAAAGGTTGGGCAGCCCTGCTCTAGAAGGTAGTCATTAATCATGTGACTTAGTATGGTATTGTTTTATAACAATAGCCTCAGCATATCTAATCTGCAATATATTGTTACAAGATCGTATTATTTTGGTATTCTGCCAATCGATGTCAATGTCATTCTCATAAGCTGCCCTAGCAAGAACAGTGTTCAGTTTTGCCATTTTTATATCGTATTTATGTTCAGCCAGCCTAGTTTCTAAAGAATGGATCATGCTACTAAAAGACTATTACGATTGTAATCATTGTTAAATATCAGTATGATGTATACTCCTACCTTCTCTTTCGGTAGTAACGGGTTTAACATTTTTTAAGTTGTTATATGTTGTATTCATTCTACTAAAAGGTAAAACTAAATCCTTCTTGTTCAAAACTTTTTAATGGTTGTATAGCATTAGAATACGGGACATAGTGTAAGAACTTTTTATTACGTTGTGTATTATTTTGTAGATTACACGATGTAACTGATGTGCGAATTATGGTGTTTAGAATACCATATAAACGAAGGAGTATACCCATGAATAGTAGCTTGGTCAAGAATGAGTGTGAACTCGTTTTCTTTGGTCAATGCATCACTACAATGGGTGAGCATACGTTTTAAAAGAAAATGGAGGGCTGCGATTTTATATTTAAATGGGTCCAGAGACCATCTCGGTATAAACAGGGGAGCATACGTTTCCTAAAGACTTTCATAATAAGGTTAGTATTAAAGATAGTAAGATCAACATCTAAAAAATGCACATTCGTATCCGATTGTTGTTCTAAAGATATACTTAATCCTAAGGTTAAAATATACTTAACCCTAAAGATATACTTAGGATTAAGTATAGCTAATCAACTTCGGTACAAAATAGCTAATCTGGCAATCTCTGAAACCAAGAATGGCAGAAAATCAGTGAACAATAAGCAAAGAAAATTTTCTGTTTTGAACATATACAAAGTAGAAAATAAATTAAACAGGCATAAATAAAATGAAAAAACATTCATGTAATGAAATTTCAGCCTTATAAGTTCAATTTATTATTTATATATTATTTTTAAAAAATTTATGAAATTAACTGTTATTTACCAGTGCTTGCTCAACAGAAGTCTTCTTTTCTGTTGGAATTTTCTTGGCATCCTTAAAAATAAATATATTAATTTATTTCTTTAGTAAGAAATTTTGACAATCTAAAAGAAACTAAAAATTATTACATAATTTCATTAGGCCTTTCACTTAAGTGAAAGGCCTAATGAAATTATACAGTATATTATGATATATTTTATGAATGTTTAAAAACAATAGTTTATGTACTAAAAATTATTACTTTAGATAAACTTTTTAAAATAATTTTGCATGTTTACAATAATTTTATAATTTAAAAATAATTCACAGAATAACCTACCACTAAAGGAGTAGACATCTTTTCTAATGATAACAAAATGCGCTTTGCTGTTGTACTCATATAATCAAAATCTTTTTTTGAGGAAACATCCTTCACTTTTAATTTAGTATTGGAAAGATTTGTATTCTAAAAAAATTAATATAATTTATTTCTTAATCAGTACAGAAATTAAAATATATTTTTCTGAACTAATTTTTTATTTTAATAAAAATCTTAAGGACCAGATGTTAAAATAAAAATACATATTTATTCATGTATATTACCTCCTTTTTTATTCTTTTTGAAATCTGAATTATTGAAGTGTAAAGTATGAGAGTATTTTGTAAATCTAAAAAATACTATATTAACCAAATACAAGAAGATTTAAAAAAAATATTAACATTTTTAAAAAGGAGGCATTATAATTATATTCAAAGTTTTAAAACAAATGTTATATTATAAGAACTTTTTCAGTAGTAGTGTTGCTATTTTGTTATATTTGTATGTTGAAAATGCATTATATATTCTCTAGATTTAGGAAAATTTTTCTATCATAATAGTAAAAACTTTTATATATATATAGATTTGATATCTTTAGATGTGTTTAAAACAATTTGAGTGCCTTTGACATCAATAGATGTCAAAAAAGTGGAAGAGAAAAAAAACGATAAAAAAACAATAAAAAAAATGTTTAAAAAATTTGTTCTTGATTTTATTAATAGAGCTTTTGTAAATTGGTTTTTTGTATGTATTCATTGAAAATACATCATTCTGAAGATGGTTCCTACATTTTTCCAGTTGTCAAAATATTTTTTTAAATTACATGTAAACAAACATTGTTTATATTTGAATGGCTTGATAGAATTTGGATTTTTTTGTTCCATCCTGTCAATTTTATAGTCTAATCATTTGGTTCCCCTACAGGGTCAGTATAGTCCACCGGTGAGAGTTGAAGAGATCTAAGGAGGCTTTTTGGTCCAAAACAAATTTAGGGGCGCTGAGAACCAACTGTCACCCCTTGCAACCCACAAGAATCCACTAAAAATTTTGATCAATACTAAAAATCATCAAATGCATACTTCAACAAATAGTTCTAAATGTCTTATAAGCAAGATCAGTCCATATTAAAAGTAGGTATTGGTACATTATAGCTTTGTTCCTAATATCTTTATTACTATGGTCCTTTCAACTAAAGAAGAACTTTCAAGGCCAAATTCGATGATCGACCAGTCTTTAGTTAGAATTAAGTACAAGCAATACGATGTAAAACGGATTATAATAGAGAACTTATTATCACACACTACTAAAATAATAATATAATTTCAGCTCACTTGGGCAGGGAAAGAACAATCAGTAATCGTCAAAAAACAAACGGATTCACTATAGTGCACTTTCGGCTCAACCGAGCCCTCCTCAGTAGTTCGACTTAAATGCGTTTAAGTCGAACTACTGAGGAGGGCTCGGTTGAGCCGAAAGTGCACTATAGTGAATCCGTTTGTTTTTTGACGATTACTGATTGTTCTTTCCCTGCCCAAGTGAGCTGAAATTATATTATTATTTTAGTAGTGTGTGATAATAAGTTCTCTATTATAATCCGTTTTACATCGTATTGCTTGTACTTAATTCTAACTAAAGACTGGTCGATCATCGAATTTGGCCTTGAAAGTTCTTCTTTAGTTGAAAGGACCATAGTAATAAAGATATTAGGAACAAAGCTATAATGTACCAATACCTACTTTTAATATGGACTGATCTTGCTTATAAGACATTTAGAACTATTTGTTGAAGTATGCATTTGATGATTTTTAGTATTGATCAAAATTTTTAGTGGATTCTTGTGGGTTGCAAGGGGTGACAGTTGGTTCTCAGCGCCCCTAAATTTGTTTTGGACCAAAAAGCCTCCTTAGATCTCTTCAACTCTCACCGGTGGACTATACTGACCCTGTAGGGGAACCAAATGATTAGACTATAAAATTGACAGGATGGAACAAAAAAATCCAAATTCTATCAAGCCGTTCAAATATAAACAATGTTTGTTTACATGTAATTTAAAAAAATATTTTGACAACTGGAAAAATGTAGGAACCATCTTCAGAATGATGTATTTTCAATGAATACATACAAAAAACCAATTTACAAAAGCTCTATTAATAAAATCAAGAACAAATTTTTTAAACATTTTTTTTATTGTTTTTTTATCGTTTTTTTTCTCTTCCACTTTTTTGACATCTATTGATGTCAAAGGCACTCAAATTGTTTTAAACACATCTAAAGATATCAAATCTATATATATATAAAAGTTTTTACTATTATGATAGAAAAATTTTCCTAAATCTAGAGAATATATAATGCATTTTCAACATACAAATATAACAAAATAGCAACACTACTACTGAAAAAGTTCTTATAATATAACATTTGTTTTAAAACTTTGAATATAATTATAATGCCTCCTTTTTAAAAATGTTAATATTTTTTTTAAATCTTCTTGTATTTGGTTAATATAGTATTTTTTAGATTTACAAAATACTCTCATACTTTACACTTCAATAATTCAGATTTCAAAAAGAATAAAAAAGGAGGTAATATACATGAATAAATATGTATTTTTATTTTAACATCTGGTCCTTAAGATTTTTATTAAAATAAAAAATTAGTTCAGAAAAATATATTTTAATTTCTGTACTGATTAAGAAATAAATTATATTAATTTTTTTAGAATACAAATCTTTCCAATACTAAATTAAAAGTGAAGGATGTTTCCTCAAAAAAAGATTTTGATTATATGAGTACAACAGCAAAGCGCATTTTGTTATCATTAGAAAAGATGTCTACTCCTTTAGTGGTAGGTTATTCTGTGAATTATTTTTAAATTATAAAATTATTGTAAACATGCAAAATTATTTTAAAAAGTTTATCTAAAGTAATAATTTTTAGAACATAAACTATTGTTTTTAAACATTCATAAAATATATCATAATATACTGTATAATTTCATTAGGCCTTTCACTTAAGTGAAAGGCCTAATGAAATTATGTAATAATTTTTAGTTTCTTTTAGATTGTCAAAATTTCTTACTAAAGAAATAAATTAATATATTTATTTTTAAGGATGCCAAGAAAATTCCAACAGAAAAGAAGACTTCTGTTGAGCAAGCACTGGTAAATAACAGTTAATTTCATAAATTTTTTAAAAATAATATATAAATAATAAATTGAACTTATAAGGCTGAAATTTCATTACATGAATGTTTTTTCATTTTATTTATGCCTGTTTAATTTATTTTCTACTTTGTATATGTTCAAAACAGAAAATTTTCTTTGCTTATTGTTCACTGATTTTCTGCCATTCTTGGTTTCAGAGATTGCCAGATTAGCTATTTTGTACCGAAGTTGATTAGCTATACTTAATCCTAAGTATATCTTTAGGGTTAAGTATATTTTAACCTTAGGATTAAGTATATCTTTAGAACAACAATCGGATACGAATGTGCATTTTTTAGATGTTGATCTTACTATCTTTAATACTAACCTTATTATGAAAGTCTTTAGGAAACGTATGCTCCCCTGTTTATACCGAGATGGTCTCTGGACCCATTTAAATATAAAATCGCAGCCCTCCATTTTCTTTTAAAACGTATGCTCACCCATTGTAGTGATGCATTGACCAAAGAAAACGAGTTCACACTCATTCTTGACCAAGCTACTATTCATGGGTATACTCTAAAAAAATTAAATGAACATATCTATTTGACTGAAAGCTCAACATTCTTTTTAACTCACTGAAAAAATATAAGAAGCTAGTAATACTTAAAAGACAAACGTATGACGACTACATGGAAGAATACATACAAGACACTGAGGCATAATTATTGAATAAAGACCCAACAGAAGCATTAGTAAGAAAATGTGAGAGAATAATGAAAAATAAAGACCTACCAGAGTTCTTGAGGGTAAAGAGAATCAATAACCCAGCGTGTCCCAGGTTATTTGGATATGCCAAAACTCAAAAACCCATTGAAGTTCCGCCCAATCGTAGAGAAGTGTAGGTCACCGACATATAAGATAAAAAAAGCTATGGCAAAATGGTTAAATGCAAAGCTAACAAGCTACCAGAATGTAGTAAACTCTTCAGCAGAGTTTATTAAGAAACTTAAAGAAACAAAGCTAATAGGAGACCCAATATTTACCACACTTGATTTTGAGAAGCTATACATATGAGTTTTGGCATATCCAAATAACCTGGGACATGCTGGGTTATTGATTCTCTTTACCCTCAAGAACTCTGTTAGGTCTATTTTTCATTATTCTCTCACATTTTCTTACTAATGCTTCTGTTGGGTCTTTATTCAATAATTCTGCCTCAGTTCTTGTATGTATTCCTCCATGTAGTCGTCATACGTTTGTCTTTTAAGTACTACTAGCTTCTTAGATTTATCTTCTCTTGTGATCGCTAGGCTGTTGTCTGATAGACATTTACATGTTTGTTTGACTAGGTGCCTTTCTATTTTCCCCTGATGATCATGTTCTGCTTTCTTTTTCTTCTTCCTCATCGTCTCTTCAACGAACCGCCATCTATATCTTTCTTTCTGCATACTATTCATACCGCTTATATTACTTAGTATCTTTTCAAACTGGGCTATTAACATTTTTAATTGCGTAGGATGGGCCTCTCCTTATAATCTTCTCTGCAAAAGGTGGGATGTCTATATCTCCTATTATTGTTATGACGTCCTCAAGCTTATTCATTTCTTGCCTTTTCCTTTTTACTTGCCATCTGATCAACCATTTTAATTTTTTAATGTATTTCTTTCTCATTCTATCTTTTTTATAAGCTAGTTCTTTTTGCAACGCAGTCCATTTATCTGTCAATTCTGCTGGATTCATTCCATATCTCGTCGGGTCTAGTTGTCTTTTCTTTCCTATAAGTCTAAAGACTCTTCTTCTTGCATCCGTTATTGCTGCCTTCAGGCAAATCCTTTTTGTACTCTCCAAGATTTAACTCTCCTAGATTTAACTGGTAATTTTATGTGCCAGATGGTATTGGGTAAAACTCCATTGTGCTTACATTGTTTTAGGAATTCCCATGTTTCCTCCGCTTTCATTAACTTTATCGACAACTTTCTTAGTTCTAACCTTAATCTTTCCATGTTATTTACCCAACACGAATCCACAACCCGAAACTCTGCAGAGATTTGGCGGATTTATTCTGTTATTTTTCGTATTATAGGTTCAAAGGAAAATTCTATAAACAGAGAAGAGGAGTGCCGATAGGGAGCCCCCTTGCAGGCGTACTAGCGGAACTGGTACTACGCTCCCAAGAAGAAACTACAGTACAAAGCATTATTCGCGAGGCAACCTTATATGTGGATGATATTTTTGTCGTTTGGTGTCAAGAAGATAAGGCTGAACAACTACAGAAGGCCTTCACGTTGGCGACCTTTGATCTCAAACTTAATCTGGAACAGAGAGAAGAAAGAATAATTCACTTCCTCGACATAAAAAAAACTACAGTACAAAGCATTATTCGTGAGGCAACCTTATATGTCCACTATGTGGATGATATTTTTGTCGTTTGGTGTCAAGAAGATAAGGCTGA
>AYEL01061846.1:0-17692 GCA_000484575.1 Olivierus martensii
TACAGTGAAAAATTACACCATCGATGATACCAATGAAATACATCAATTGTTATAATTGTCGATGGTTTGTTGCATCAGCATGAAAATCCATCAATTAATAATCGACAATCGATGCCATCGCACGGCACTAATTAAAACATTAAAATTTAAAAAGGCAAATAATTGTCAACAATGATCAACTGTAAGAGTGCAGGTAACAAACCAGCTGATTATTTTGCACAATTACCTTCAAACTAGAAGTTCTTTTTTTCGTAAACATCATAGTTATCCTTTTAGTAACTATGATGAACTAAATCATTTTAATTTATTTCTTAAATTATCAGAATTATAACAAACATGAATAAATAAAAATTTTTATATTTTTTCTAAATCATAATATTTATATTCTTTGCACAATAATGTAAATATCAATTAACAGTTGAAATAATAATTTATAGAATAATAAAAATGTAAGCAAATTTTTTAATATAAATAAGTATTTATGCATATTCATATTTTATATATTTATGCATCATAACAAATATAATTTGGAAAAAATTTAACAGAAAATTATGATAATTCTAAGAGAAACTTCTAACTTCAAATTCACGGATGCTGGAAAAAATGGTGGTGGTATTTTGCTAATATATTGTGATGTCATATTAATAAACTAAGTGCTTCTAATATTTTAGAATTTCTTTGAAAAGTTTTCAATATATCAATATATTTTTTTCTGTTAAAATATTTAGTCAGCATGTGCAATGAAAAATTTTGACAATTATTATAGATAAAATAAGAATGACTGATGCTGTCTTTATCAAAAGGCAATATAAAAATATTGTAAAAAACAAATATTTTAATTAAAAAATAAGTTTAATTGAAACTATGTATTTTCTATGAAAATTATGCCATTAAATAAATCAAAAGATTTCATATTTGCTCATTTATTTAAAACTACATAAGAGCCCTTTAGCAATCAAAAAAAAAAAAAAAAACTTTTGACTGCTAAAGGGCTCTTGTGTAGTTTTACTTGTAATTTGTGTTTGGTGCAGTCTGATTGATCATTTATTTAATTCATAAAGATTTTTTGTATTGCATAGCAACTCAAAAATATATCAGCAGTTTATGATTGACAGCTTATTTATTTTATTCATAACAGAAGATAGAGCCTGCCTTAAAAAATAATAGTACTAGATTATTATTAATCATAGTACAAAGTCTTAAAATATTAGTATAAATATAGGGAAATATATGCAATTCTCTAAGCACTCAATCATATAGTAGAATTTATAGCCTAAGGACAAATGTGTTTCAATGATTTAATGAAATTTATTTAAGAATTTGACCTAAGGAAGTCAAAATATTAATTTTTATATAAATATATGTGAAATTATGAATTTATTAAAAATAAGTAGGATATATGGCATTTATAATGGCTTTTCTTGCTAGTAATCATATTAAAACCTTTAATTTGGAAAACAGAAAAATTAAAAAAAAGAAAAGGATAAGAGAAAAAATAATAATAAACTGTCAAAATACAGGAATCCCTTGATTAGTGAAGGTTTGAATAATGCAGTTTTGATTAGTGTGCAAAAAAATTTGAGACTTTCCCTTAACATATGCAGTGCCAAATTTGATTAGTGCACTTCAACAAGTACGATTTTTTTCTTTTTTGCAAACCCTCTGAAGCATTGGCAACTGAATCTCAGGGATTGTTGTAGTGCATGATTATTTACTTATTTATTTTTTAATTCTGTTAATATTACAATTTTTGTCATCTAATTATTATATTTTAAATTTATGCATAATTTTATTTATTAATAAAATTATGAACAAATGGGAACTACCTAATAATAGTCATTACAATACAGTGGGTAATCAGTTAACGAACATAATCCGATCTAAGATAATGTTCGTTATCCGAATTGTTTGTTAACTGATCATCGATTTACCATACCAAGACAATATTCGTTATCCGAATTGTTCGTTAACCGATCATCGATTTACCATAGGTTTTAATTGGAATTTGATTAATTCATTCTGGAGACTCAAAAAAATAAATAAATAAAAAATTATATAATTTCTTACTACGTTTATTGTAATGCAATAATATATACATACATAGTCTTGCACTTTCATCTATTATGTTTATTCATAATATATACTTACATAGTTTCGCATTTTAATCTATTATGTTTATTTTCGATAATATATACATTCATAATCTTGCATTTTCATTTATATGTTTATTTTCTGATAAAGAATCTGTCCAATGTCGATTGCTTCTCTCTCTTAAAGATTTTTCAGAAGTGATTAATAGCATTGTTGTGGTAGAGATTCCAAGCCTATTGACCTCATCCTGGTATGGGTGCACTCTAAGACCAAAATATTATAAAATCTCTCTCTTACCTTCTTTAATAAATTTTTGATTTGTTTTAAGTTGTCTCCGAGTTCATTTTAATTGGGAAAAACTACTATTCTCCCATTCTTACCTTACCTGAATCCAAAGAGATAGATAACTTACCATGGGTTTAGCCATTGAATAGGAAGTAAGAAGCAAGAAGGATGAGGAAAGTGTAAATATAGTAAAAGTTCTTACCATAAGAATGTATGGTAGGTCACAAAGTGAAAGAAGAGAGTTAGTATCCAACACAGTTTAACCAAAACAAAGTCCCAAGTTATTTACAGCATTTACATAGTTTATATTTGAAGAAATTTCTCATCAACAATCATTTCCTACAATCTTCAATTTGTCGAGAATTCTTCTTGATCACAGAGAGGATAAAGAAAGTCTTAATTTAAAATATCAGTGAATTTAAAAGTTCATTACTAGTCAGTAGTTTCAAAATTACTGTTGAAGAATTTGTTAAAACACAGTGTTTGTTGTTCTTGTCTAAAATCCACTTTATTCAATTCAATTTCAAAAGTCTTGAGCTCAGTTCTTCAAGAAAGTTGAAGGAATATCAGAAGCTAAACAATCAAAAATTAATCAAGTACACTGTTGATTACATGCAGATTTCAATGTATCATACAGCCTTAGTTAAATTGTTAAAAAGAAGACAGTTAATTATATTGATGAGTACATGCTGCAAAACCGACAATGATAAGAATCTAAGATTAAAATACATTTTCCCGATCAAAACAAACCCGGAGACAACAACAACAACAAAAAAAAAAAAAAAAAAAAGAAAATCAAAGCTCCACCAAAGAAGGCAAGAGAGAAATTTTACAATAATAAAAATAAACAGTAGAAGGAAAACAGAACAATGAGAACAAGCCCAAGTCAGATAAGAGAAGTGCGTCCATTCAGGACAAGTTACCAGTTGCTGATCATTTTCGTAACCCCAGTTATGTTAATGTATTCCCTCAGATCCCTGAAAGAATTCTGATTTTCTGTCATCCAGTGCAATTTGCAAGGCCAGTAATGTCCTTCTTCAATAGCCTTCCTTACAAGTTATAATCTTTCATTATTGTATTTTCTGCAACAGAAAAAATAATGTGGAACATCTTGAGCACTTTGTTGATCACAACTGCAGAATTTATCATCACTAACAAGGGGAGGACACAGCTGACCCCCACCGATTTTGATCCGCTTGCGTATGAATTTGCTTACATTTTTTATCATTCTTCTTATTTTATAAAGTATTATTTCAACTGTATAAAAAAATGCTAAATTATTTTATAAATTTAAGCAATTGTTTTTGTAAAATAAATATTTATGTGTATATATTATATTAATATTCTTATTTTTATCATTATGCACTATAATAAATGATTTCTGAATAAATTTATTAAAAAATATTAAAAATTCTGAAGAAAATCTATTAACTTACAAACTCGAATATCAAACAGAGAATTTGAAAGCAGAAAGAAATTTCAACATAAGAGCTGCAAGTGTTTAGGAAATATAGAACTTTATTTTTATTCCAATTAAAATTGAGATTAAAATTTGCTCCCATCAACAAAATTCATAATTATAAATCGATTAGTTATTTAATAAGGAAGGAAGGACTAATATTTAGTAGATGAACTAATTACAAAGTAGATTTAACTAGTCAAGATCCAAACAGATGACAATAAAATCAAATACAGTGATACCTCGGATCACGAACGTCTTGGTTCACGAACAAATCGGTCTACGAACATAGAAACAGCCACCTCACTAATCGCCAACTGCCATTCATTTCTGGAGGCAAAACCATTTCATTAGAAAAATCAGTTGTTTAAACCGCCAAAACAATCGAATGGCTAGGTCAACCAACTCAACCGCCACTCATTTCTGGAGACAAAACCATTTCATTAGTAGACAAAACAATGTTTAAACCGCCAAAACAATCGAATGGCAAGGTCAACCAACACAAATCACTCATTTCTGGAGGCAAAACCATTTCATTAGTAGATAAATCAGTTGCGCCACTCATTTCTGAAGGCAAAACCATTTCATTAGTAGACAAATCAGTTGTTTAAAAACCGCCACCTCACTAATCGCCAACCGCCACTCATTCTGGAGGCAAAACCATTTCATTAGTAGACAAATCAGTTGTTTAAACACCAAAACAATCAAATGGCATAATCAACCAACATAAATAGAAACACTAGAGAAGATGGCAATTAAGTAATATCAGTCAACACAAATAAAAACACTAGAGAAGATGGCAATTAGGTAATTGACCAACACAAATAGAGACACTAGAGAAGATGGCAATTAAGTAATTTATAAACATTTATTAAACTGTAATCTCGCACCTGTGACTATTCACATCCCATTTATTAGACTGTAATCTCGCACCTGTGACTATTCATATCCGTTTTCATGACTGTAATCTCGCACCTGTGACTATTCACATCCCTGTTTTCAAAATGTGCTGCTGTAATCTCGCACCTGTGACTATTCACATCCGTTTTCAAAATGAGTTATAGAAACATCAGAGAAGATGACAATTAAGTAATTTATCTGTTAACATTTATTAGACTGAAGATGGCAATTAAGTAATTTATCTGTTAACATTCATTAGAATGTAATTGATGGCAATTAAGTAATTTATCTGTTAACATTTATTAGACTGTAATCTCGCACCTGTGGATTTATCTGTTAACATTTATTAGACTGTAATCTCGCACCTGTGACTATTTACATCCCTGTTTTCAAAATGAGCTATTCCAAAACTTAAGCGGATTTTTTACCGTTTAAAATAGGAGAAGACTGGAGAACCATAATCTCGACTTTGCAGAAGAAGTTTAAACCGTTTTTTTATAAATCAACTATTGTGAGTATCGTTGCTGTTTCTTATTCCGAAAAATGTCAAAAACGACATTAGATGTTCACAAAAAGATTTTAATTTTGTGAATACAGTAAAAATAAAAATCTTTCTGCTACTCAGCAATTTATTTCTGATCTTTTAATTAGATGAAACGCTGTTCACGAGAAGATTTTAATTTGTGAATATAAAAATAAAAATCCTTCAAAAATGACATTAGATGTTCACAAAAAGATTTTAATTTGTGAATATAAAAATAAAAATCCTTCTGCACTCAGCAATTTATTTCTGATCACCTTTAATTAAATGAAACAATGTCCCAAAAGATTTTAATTTGTGAATATAAAAATAAAAATCCTTCTGCTACTTTTTTAATTAGATGAAACGCTGTTCACGAGAAGATTTTAATTTGTGAATATAAAAATAAAAATCCTTCAAAAATGACATTAGATGTTCACAAAAAGATTTTAATTTGTGAATATAAAAATAAAAATCCTTCTGCACTCAGCAATTTATTTCTGATCACCTTTAATTAAATGAAACAATGTCCCAAAAGATTTTAATTTGTGAATATAAAAATAAAAATCCTTCTGCTACTTTATTTATTTCTGATCACCTTTAATTAAATGAAACAATGTCATTCTAGTCCCTACACATGTTTTGTTTTTAATTAAATGAAACAATGTCATTCTAGTCTATACATGTTTTCTCAAAGTGTTACCATAAGCCGCCACAAACCGCCACCCTCCTAGATCGGAAGAGCGGTTCAGCAGGAATGCCGAGACCCACTCTCCTTTACAGCCAGAGAAGACCTTTGAACCGATGGTGGCGGCTTAAAGAGGTTTGACGCCAGAGAGGACCTCGGTGGCAGCTTAAAGAGGTTTGACTGTATATTTTTATTAATAATTGTTTTCATATAGATATTGGATAAATTATTATAACAAAATTGTTTTTATCTAAATATTAGTATTAAAACTAAGGCCGTGCGATGGCCAAGAAACTACTGATCATCGATGCATCGATTATTTTAAAATTCATCGATGGTTAGAGAAAATTAAATCTATTTTTCTACAATGATATTTCTAACTAAAAAAATGTTCCTAAGTCCAATCAATCAAATGTTTATTTTATTGAAATGGACTAAGCTTTGCATTGTTTCTGTTTGTGTTTTGCTGAAGTTGTGTTGCAAAAAATCAAGACAACATAATAATATTTATTTATTTATTTAAGACAGCATTTTGCTTTGAATGATAAAACTCCACATTTATGTCATCTGGGGATGAAATTTCCTGTAGTAATATAGCAACTTATATTTTGTGGTTCATTTCTGCTCTTAGTATGTTTTTATACTGTGGGTGCTACATTATGCAATTATAGACAAAATTCGTTTACCTTGATATTCACCGTTGTTAGAAAATTGGTAATATTACATTTCAAACATTTTCTTTCTACTGTTAGTGCAACCAAACAGCATAACATGGCATAATGAAAATTTTACAAAGAAGCATTTACATTAAATTAAAATAATTATAATATTTCATCTAAACACATTGTTTTCTTATTTAAATAATGAAATCTACAGTTCTGAATTGCTTGACTCAGATTTACCTTATCAACATGGCAGCTAGTGTAAGAGACATGCACATTGGCCTATCATTTGTTCTTTACACTATGGTGAATACTCTTCTTCTTTTAATAGCATTTGTAATATAACATTCAGTTATCATTCCCACTATGAAATAGGCATACTGTACATACTGTAGGTGCTGCTCACATATTCTCTGTTTATTATAAATTATTTTACCAATTACCTATCTTCTATATTTCAATGATTTCTTATAGAAATTATATTTTGAATTTGCATCATAAATTGAAAATACACTATATTTATTGATTGCTCATTTCCAATACATATTATAGCAAAATATAATATTGAAGTAAACTTAAAAAAAAAAACACAAAGCTTGAGGTATTAATGATAAAATTCATGTTATCAGTATTAAGCCATTGCACATGGACACATATACAGATGAATTATGATGCTTTAATAGTGAATAAAAAAATGATTTTCTATTAAATCTTCTGAAATAAAAGTATCAGAGAGATGCTATATACACAACACGAAATAATTTGCAATATGTGACTTGTTTTTTTTTTTATCTGAATTGGAATTCTAGTTGAAGAGTTCAACATCAGACTACATTCAAGTTAATATGATAGATACCAGTATTTTATTTCTATGATTCCAAAATTATTTATAATTTTCATTATGCCTTCATAACTAATATACTACTATACTATTACCAATTTGTTTTTGTATTTTTTCTATCAACAAACTTAGTTTAAAGTTTATTAAAAATAGAATCAGAAATACAGTTAATCTTTTTATTTTAAATGTATAAAATTAAAAATCTACAGCAAATTACACTAAATTTATGTACAATATTTTAAAAAATCATTTTCAGTCTAATTTTGATGTAGGTAAATAAACATTCAAAATTTATTATTTAAATAACAAATTTCATTTAATTAAAATTCTGTATCATACAGGTTTCACACGTTGATCATTTTAATTATTTTCTTTTATTTTTTATGTTTGTTAATGTAATATCATAAATTCTAAATATAATTTGTTCTAATAAATGATACTGAATAATAGTTAATCCTTTTCTTAATTAATACTTATATAATGAAAACCTTTCAATCAAATGTTAGTAAACAAAAATATTTATATATTTAGCTTTTATTTATTTTGATAGATCTCTCTATACAAGCATTAGAAACTGAAGAAACTGAACCATTACAAGGTTTGATTGATCATACTAATAAAAATGAAAAGGAAAAATTAATAGAGATTTCCAATACAGTTGAATTAAATGAAAAAAATACAGAAACTCTAAATAATGAATTGAATAATCAAACTCCATTATCAAAGGAGTCAACATCTGAAATAAATATTGAATTATTAGATTCTGGTAAGGATTTTTAAATATAATTCTGTAAATTAAATTTTAAATATAATAATAATGAAAATATTATTGTATTCATGTAATTAAATACAATGAATAGCCCATATATAAATATTTCAATGACATACATTATATATACAAATAATTATAGGATTTTATACATTGTTTATCATAAATTTTAAAAAATATTTGAGTACATTGTATAAAGGTACCAATTTTTAACAAATTAAGCTATTTTAAATTGTGAATTTGCATATTTTAAATTATAAAATCAAGCAAATTACTGTATCTTATGATTAAAGAAAAGTTTAATATAACATACAGTAATTATTTTTAATGCAAATTTATTTATTTTATACATTATACATATTTATGAAAGTTGAAAAATTTTATATTAAAAATCAAAAGTAATCATTAGTTAATTATTTATTAAAATTTTGAGAATATTTCTAATTTAAATGACAAAGAATGCAAATTCTTTTTATATAAATTATATTTAATTATTTGTTAATAGAGAACTTTTAAATAAAAATGGTATAATTTAATTTGTTTGATTTAAAGAAATTTGATTATTTGAAATATTTTTTATTTTTAATAATCTAATTCAGATAATTTATATGTTATAATACAGTGAAACCCCGCTCGTGCGTTACCGTATCGTACGACTTTCCCGCTTTAAACGTCTTCAAGCAATTTAGAATATTGTTAAAATGGTTTAGCTCAACTAACATAAGCTGATGTAAACTAGTTGCGCGCACAAATATTTCTTTAATAGCAATAAATTATCTTTCTGTCTAATACTGGACTGGTTATTTAATCAAGATGATACTACAGTGAAACCCCGCTCGTGCGTTCCTGTATCGTACGACTTTCCCGCTTTGCTCGTGCGTTCCCGTATCATACGACTTTCCCGCTTTAAACGTCTATTTTTGAAGTCCCAACATATTCTTATACATGCAATGTAAAACTTTCCCTTTTCCTACGTTTTAATTATATAACGTTTTTATTATGACGTCATCAGAGTATACATGCAATGTAAATTTTGCATCTTCCTACGTTTTAATTATATAACTTTTTTATTATGACGTCATCAGAGCTTCCTTCTTCGTGTGTTTCCCCGCTCGTTCGACTTTTCGGGCCGGTCCCCGAAAAGTTTCAAATGGCTCGTTCGACTTCGGGCCGGTCCCGAAGTTTCGTGCGTTTTCCCGGCTCGTTCGACTTTTCGGGCCGGTCCCCGATGTTTCAAAATCGGGGTTATATATATTTGTGGGTCGGAGGTATAGGGCATCGGGGTTTCACTGTAATATTCATATTTGAGAAAAAATTTGTAAATCTGGAAATAGTTAAGTGGGTTACCATTTTATTAATATTCTTAATAAAATGGATATCATCCCATAGAATTTATTCCATTTGAGTTTTGATTCAATAGCAAACTCTTAAACCAAGAACTACCTGTGCAATTTTTAATTGCTTATTAGACAACCTATTAATATATATTATAGTCTTCAATAAATGTCTGTCAAAACATCTTTGATTATATACTAGGAATGTGCTATATTCATCTATGTCAGGAAAACATAAGTCCTCCTCATTAATATAATTTATTAAATAATAATTTTTCACTTTTTAGAAATACATTTTGATTTTAGTAAATCCCTTATTGTTGTATATGCTAGCTATATAAATGTAAGAAAAATACATCTCTCTTACTTAATATAATAACAATTACATGTATATATTAACAATTAAATTCTACATAATAATTATTTTGTAATAATTATTTTATAATAATTATTGAATAGAAAAAATAAAAATATTTTAGCTATTACTATTATCATTATCATCAAAACATCTTTAAATTATTTTTTTTACTTTTTTTATTCAATAATAATTATGCCAATTTAAAAAAGTTGTATTTCTTTTATAATTATGTTGTTTTGTTTTAATATTTATGTGATTATTATTTAGACTAAGTGGTGAACTTAAAGGGAATTTTTGAAAAATTTAAACTATCATCTAATAAATCATGTTATATTGAGAACTTATGTTTTCTTATATTATTGAATATTCCACATCATTTTTATATAGTCAGGAATTTGTTATAGACTTTTATTGAATTACTTTATTACATATTCATTTTAATGAATTAACCAAAGTATTTGATTTAAATAATAATTATTTTATTTTAGTTAATGAGTATCATAACTTGAAATATTAGTATACAAATAATCCCTAACTTATATAGATCCATCTTTATGTAAGGTTAGTTTTAAAAAAAAACAGACCCCTTCTGAAAAACTGGAGGTGTAGGATTTGGAATTGAATCCATATCCTCCAAGATGGTAAGTGATTGCTTTACCATGTGACTTATGTGCTTGTTTTTTAATATAACTATTTTTAATGTTATGTCTGTGTAGCCCACTAGTACTGTATATTGTATGCTTCAGCATACATATGATTTCATTTGCATAAGATTTCACAAAACAGTCCACTTATGTAATTCAGAACTACTTGTATGAATTTCTAATTTAGTTACTAAAAATTTAGAGATTAGAAAAAAGAGCAGTTTAGAGTAGGATGAAAAAATTTTTACTAACTAAATAGATTATAAAAAAATAAATTAGAAGTATAATCAGAATAAATATCTCAATACTAGACTTTAATTAATATGTTCTATAAACATAGATTAATTCAGCAGTTCTTATAAGAAATATTTTTATAGTCACAAATGCAGCTACCTCAATTTTTTGGCAGCTGTAATTATTCAGTTTTCCATAATTTTACTATAAATGAATATATCTCCACCAGTTATCAACATTTGCAAAGGAATGCATTTCAAATATCCTCACATTCACAAGTAAGCATTTAAATATAATTATATTGTTCCCACTAAATACAATCTTTTGCCATGCTTAATATTAAACTTGAAATTAGAGTTTATATTCTGTAAAAATGATCTCACAGAATCTTTCAGTCTGGGAAAAGGTATTTGACAGGGATGCATCTTGAGTCCCATATTTTATGTGGTTTCCTAATTATATGTTCTGTGGCTTTCCTAATTATCCATTCACCATCTATGGTGAATGGATAATTAGGAAAGCCACAGAAAACTGGGATGGTGACATTTCTATAGGTGGCAGAAAGCTCTGTAATCCATGATATGCTGACGATACCACTCTCCTATCTGTAATGAAAGAAGAATTAATTATTTTAATTAACAGAATAGAGGATGCCAGTAACAAGATCAGGCTAAAAATCAATAGAGAAAAAACTAAAATAATGATTATTGACAAACCTAGTAATCAAAGTACTATCAATCAGATTAAAAGTACAGATAGGCCTCGATTAGCGCAACTTCGAATAGCGTTGTTGATTGGATAAAAGTATATAATTAAGCATATTCAGTAAGATTATATTGTTTATTCAAAAACATTTTTTTGCTATCCACATAGCTTGCCTCAGTTAACTGAGGCAAAATATATGGATAGCCCAGTCTTAAAGTTAATATCTGTGCTTTATGAAATTTAAATAAAACATTTAGATTTCATAAAATATAGATTATGTTTTATTCTTTAAAATTTTTAAGACTCCTTGTTGAAATTATAAACTAGTACATTCATATTATTTAATAGGTATGAACAATCAGATCGTACTCATCAACAACAAATAAGAGAGTTCATTTGCTACTGGATTCGTAGTCAGGTAAAATTTTTATTGAACTTGTTTTCTTTTCATTTAATGCAATTAGATATAACAAACACAGATATACAATGGCATATTTGATACTTGTCTCCAGTTGTATGATACTGATTAAAAACTGAAAGACAACAGATACCTAGATAATAAAATATTACTCTAAAAATATGACATGAAAATAAATTAAATATAAAAACATAAGGAGCTATCAAATTACACAAAAAATTTAATAAAAATCAACAGTATTTTATAGAAAAAGTTTTGTGTGTTATAAAGAAGTTACTTGACAAGAAAATAAAACTTTTACTCATTCAGAAACTTAAATTAAAAAATAGGGAAAAATTTTGAATAAAACTGCAGACTGAAAATTTGCATTGGAACTCTTTTTAACTGCATCAGTTCATTTGACCATTAATGGATTCAGAAAATATTTATTTAATCTTGAAAAAATCTATAAATGTTTCACAGATTATAGTACTAAAAATACTGTGATTATAACAAAATATTTTTAATAAATCATATATATATAGAATTCTACTCTCCTCATTCCTCTTTTCTCATGGATTCATTTGACTAGCATTGACTTATGTGTAGTTATCTTTCAAATATTTGGCAAGGAACTAAAAAATGAATATTGCTCATTGAACAAAAAATTACTCTAATTACTTTCAAACTAAGAATATATAGACAAAAAAATCAAATTTAATAATATATAATAATAAAGCTCATCAAAATCTTTGTGCTATTATATAAATAAATTTTGCTTATGTTGTTCAAATATATGAGAAGAGTCAGTGAGTTAGTTACAATAGTTGATACCATGGAAATCACAAAAGATATCAACCTGGTATCATCGTTCATTTTTCCACATAACCCCTCTCTACATTTTCACACTTGTCCCAGTGATGGATCCCTGAAATCTTACAATGTAAAACTCTATTGGCTGTTGTTGCAGCCTCGGTTAAAATTTTATTGCACTGAAATTTTTATTATGAAATTGATTAAATTTGAATAGGAATTTCTCCAAGAAAACATGCAAGAAAATCTCCATTAATTCCAAGACAGTTAGAAAGTCCTGTATTACAGTTATCTGATATAGCTAAAGCTCAGTTAGAAGAATTAATGATGGAAGGTGATTTATTAGAGGTCTCGTTAGATGAAACACAACATATATGGCGTATTCTTCAAGCAACTAGACTTAGTAGAGATCCATTGACATCCTTGGATCCATTTTCTGAATCTGAAGTAAGATTATTAATTTTCATTTATATACTATATATTTATATTTATTTTATTTCTATGCTTTTTAAATTTACATATGTGTATTAATAGATAAGTATATTTTTGTTTTGTTTTTTTTGTTACAGGAAGTTGAATCATCATCGTCTAATCAAATACATAAAAAAAAATTTAAAAAGCGAAAGCTTGAAGATTGTAAAGGAATTGATAGAATGAAAGTAAGTTTTAAAATATAATATTTATATAAATGTTTTCATTCAATAAGTAGGAACTCTTATTTAAATATAGTTGCTTACAATAGATAATTGAAAATTTCAAAAAAAAAAAAAAAATGTTTTTAATCAGCAAATTTTCAACTGTTTTTAATGACTTAATTGAAAATTACATGAATTTATATAGATGAATAATAATATGTTTTTTTCTTGTACAATAGATCAAAAACTACATAAGTTCAATATAACTTAATTTTGATATACATGATTGGGAACATTAACAAATGTTCCCAATCATATATATCAATATTAAAAACGAAATTTATAAGCATATTTGAAACATAGATAAGAAAATTTAAGACAAGTGATATTTTTGCAGAAAATTAAGTAATTTAATGAATTTTTATTCCTTTATTCTTTGCCAATTTACATTTGTAGATAACAACCCCCTACATAAACAGATCTATACAAAAATCATTAACAGCTCTTGCACCTCAAATCCAAAATGAGTTTATACATTTGCTATTATGCACAACTGGAATATTATGTAACCCCTATGGTGCCTTGTGGGATATTGAATTCCAAATATCCAGTGCTGTTTTTCCCCATTAACAAGTCCTTTGCATTTTATAGAAATTCAACAAAAATAATAAGTGCGAAGGACTTGTTAATAAGGAAAAGCAAAAGGAAAGGAACATGTTCTGTTCTTTTTCGTTTCAATGTCTAATAGTTGTAGTTGAATGAAATGAAGAAAGAATGAGCATGCATTTTTTACTCTTGTTTGAGTTACAGTTGCCATCATGTATCAACAGAAGTGGGCTTTAGCAGCATAAATGCTAAAAAATTAACAAGGAAAAATAAATTATATTTGTTTAATAAATGTGGAGTGAAAAATGTTTGGCAAATATTTTAAATTTATACAGAATATCAAGAATTGTGATCCCAAAATTCATTCTTGATATATTTTTATTATAAGAAATTGTAATATAATTTTAAATAATCTTGACTGAAATGTAAGTATTATTATTAAGGATGTTGTATGAAATTCACTAATATACATATTGATATATGAGATACCAACAAAAGAAAAGTAGAGATGATGTCAGCTGTTCTGATTAAGATAGAAGGAATGGAACTATGTCAAAAGGAATACACAAAATACTGCATAAAACACAATTTTGATATTCCTTTCCTTTTCTGTTCCAATGAGCTATAAATTTTGCCTTTATGCATCTGTGTATCTCTGAAACCACATAAGTCAAAACAGAATAAATCAGGGATCTACTGTATATTAATCCTATGATTAAAGAGGAAGATTAAAAAAAATTACAGATATTAATCATTCTAAATAATTGAACACTTGGTTCAGAAAATATAAATAGTATAAAACAAGCTTATTAATCAAAATAAAAATTTTTTATTAAAACACTCAGGTATTAACTATCAGTAGTTTATTGATGATGGGTTAATATCTGAAAGTGCATCAATAAAGCATTTTTGTTCAATTTAATAAGTTTGTTTGCATTTGTTATTAATCATTCTGACTTTGATTAAAAAATACATATATAATTAAGCCATTATGAAAAGTGCAGAAATCAATTGTTTATTAATTTGAAAATTGCATATATATGCTATTTAGCTGTATCAATGTGCATATAGGGTGTTTACATTGTTATACAGTATAAAAAAAAAATGCATACAAAATTATATAATCATCACATTAATTTTTCCCATCAGCTTGATGGCCACATGGTAAACCAATCTTGGATGATCCAGATTCATTTCCAGTCCTACATTTGCAAAGTTGCGAATTTTAACAAATATCAATACTATTAATTACAACTAAACCTAACGGTTCTAACGACTCTGCAATCCAGAGTTCGGCCTGAGCTCAGGTTTTTAACTAAATTTATAATTAACTTCAAAACAATCTAACAACAACTACGTTCAACCGGCAAAACAAAACCAGAAACCGGAAATCGGAACTTACAACTAAAAGTACCAATTAAGTGTTAGAATTAGAACAAACAACAATGTTAGAAACTTATACTAATAATTTGAATAAATTCTCAAACAAGTTAGATAACAAAAAAATATAAATTTATTAGACTTCCAAAACACTTACAAAAAGTGTTAACAAATGCTTTATTGAAACTATAATAAAGCAACAATCAATTAATCAACAAAACTTGTTTAATCTAACTCAAATATCAAAACAACTATTCACAAGAACAAATCTTAAATACTAATTAAATCTACTACCTCCACCACCAATACAAACTTCAAACAATCATAGACCTTCACAAGAATTCCAATGTCACTTAGCCAACCTTATGTTGATACAACACATCTTTGAGTCATTGGTTGCGATCATTGTGTCGTTGGTTGCATAGGCTTTTATATCAAGTAACTTACAATCCTGTGTTGCTTCATTTACATAGATACACGTAACAATATCAATTTGATTAGCTTACAGAATAATTCATTCATGTCATCCTCTTTACAATTAATTTATAAATCGAACAAAACATCAATACAGATCATTCTTACATTCGCATATCGGATCAGTGGTAAAATTAGTTAGATAAGATGACGTCATTAGCCAGGACAGCTCTTCCGGAGGACGGGATTGATTGGTTATAAAGTCTGTCAGTTCAAACCTTCATCATAGAAGCTAAAAATGGACACATCTGTTCTGACTAAGAATAGGGGTGAAGTATATAAATGAGATGGTTGATTACAGTATCTGAACTGAAAAGAATAATCGCAGCTCACAATTTCAAGCAAGGCAGATTTTTTAGTTATGAATTGAATAAATAGATAACATTATACAAAATTCACCACTTAAACTACTCTAATATCATAAAGAAACTTTAGCACTTACTGCAGTTGAGGTTATTATTAAGTTCTCGTACGACATACTTATCAATCGCTAACGTTTTCAGTATCTCTACCATCTTCAGGCTAAGATGTTCAAAAAATGATGATTCGAACACTAACAGTTCAGGTACAGAATCACAGCAAAAAACAAACAAACAGTATAGAACATCGTTGCTAAGTAACAGTTTCTTAGGCAACCGATGGATAGCTTAAGGTTGATAAACCAAAATAAAATTGTAAAAAGATAAAGCGTGGTTCCTGTGGCCCAGAGGCTACAGGAACATAGGAAAGACATTGCTAATGGTAGATCTAGCATAGCTTTGGCATTGGAAGCCTATTCGACTGACCTAGGCATACAATGGGAGGAGGCCAAAGTGATAAAGCAAGTAAGGAGGAAAACCCAAGTGCATATGGCGGAAACATTAGAGATTTTGAGGAAAGGGAGGAATGAAAAGTTATTAAATGACAGGACGGCAGTAGAGCTCCCAGCAGCCTGGAAATATGCATTGCAGGAAGTAGGAAGGAGCCAACGAATGTAATACATGAAATACATAACCAAACCACGCTTTATCTTTTTACAATTTTATTTTGGTTTATCAACCTTAAGCTATCCATCGGTTGCCTAAGAAACTATTACTTAGCAACGATGTTTTATACTGTTTGTTTGTTTTTTGCTGCGATTCTGTACCTGAACCGTTAATGTTCGAATCATCATTTTTTTGAACATCTTAGCCTGAAGATGGTAGAGATACCGAAAACGTTAGCGATTGATAAGTATGTCATATGAGAACTTAATAATAACCTCAACCACAGTAAAAAGTGCTAAAGTTTCTTTATGATAAATAGATAACTCGCTCTAATATCATTTTTTACATTTTGAATAGTGGTAATTATGAGTATGATATTTACAGATTTATTTTTTAAAATTCTAACTACTGTATTTGTTTGCCACCATATATTATATATAAACTATATATGGAGTTTTTTATATATATATACAGTTTTACAAGCAGGAGTTTATAGCTTTTATAGGAGTTTAAGCAGTTGTTATTGAGTAAGCATTTTTTGTATATTCCCGTTGAGGATAAATATGAAATTTTATTTGCATAAACATGAATTTTTTTAAGTTTAAATTGAAAAAAGATTTCATGTCGAGAATGGCAACGATGTGTTATGAATTATAATACTAGATTTATTAGTAGCATACTGATATATCAAGAGACCCGGTCGGGTCTCTCGCTAATTTCAGCGAGAGAAACGACAGCGTGTCTCTATACAGGAATGATGATAGTTCCGTGCCACCTATATTGTTTTTTTACGGTAAACTTGAACTTTAAAATTAAACTTTCATATTATTCAAAATAACAATTTTCTTGTCTTTCACCAGAGTGTAAAACATACGCGCTTACTTGCGTAATAAAAGAGTAATCATTATTTTCTTTGACGGATTTGAAAGATC
>AYEL01061847.1:0-10597 GCA_000484575.1 Olivierus martensii
GCTAATTTGTCTTCATAATTAGTATGCACATGAAAGGAAATTTAAAATTTCTAATAGCTGTGTAGGAGAATGTGAATTGTAAAGGATAAAATGAAATAAGCTTCATTGGATTTCACTAGTTTTTTATGTGCACTATTTTTATTTTTTCATTTTTCAATACAATCAGAAAATGTAATTAATGAATATTTTTGAGGGATGAAAGAAATTAGCTTTTTTCATACATTGGAAATGTTTTTTTGGAGATATTTATATATTCGAAAGACAATTATTTGGTAAATCTGAAGCAAATGCATATTTATATATGACTATTTCATGATAAACATTTACTGATGTAATTAATAAAGCATTTTATAAAAAATGACTTTTTAAAATGAATTTGTATAGAAATTGAATATATTTGTATGTTTACAAATCAAGTCCAATTGTTTTATAATCTTTTGAATGAAAACAATAAAAATATACAACAAGTGAAAGATATAATTATGTTTATTAAATTAAATAGACATGATGTGTAAATATGAAACTATTGAAGTCTGTTATAGTTTGTGTTTTTACTGAACTTTCAGAAAGATATGGTGAAACGTAAACTAAATTTGATTATCTAAAAAACAAATATAAACTCTTACTAAAAAATTAGCAGAAAACCCAAACAGGTGTAATAATGCAAAATTCATTTTGACATTCACATTCAATTTTTATGTTTTCTTTTTTAAAACTGACGATAAAGTTGTTAAAGTTGTCATGGAAATAAAATAAATATCATTTGGTCAATCAATGGATATTAAACACTTTATCAATGAGAATCGTTTGGAACAAGTTATTAATTTTATTACAAATGCAGAAAGAAGTATACATTTTCAAATAAAATATTTTAATGCATTTTCAAATAAGACAATAAAATAAAATACTCTCCATAATCGCCATTATATTATTGCCAATGCTTTGCTTGGTGTTTTGAAAACTTTTCTTAATTACTCGTTTAGGTACAACCATATAATGATGCATTTTGCTTAAATTAATAACAACATAAATTAATTTGTAAATAATAAATTAAAATTTACCTAATAATTGCTCAAAATCAGTTTTCAGATAAAAATTAAACATCTGTCATTAAGCCTACTTAACTCTATTGCTGAGAAAAATTGTAAGGAAGCCGAACGTCTTCTGCCTAGGTGAATACCTTTTTGAAACTGACTGTACCAGGGAAATATCAAGAAAATAGTTAGTATTGTATATCAAGATGCTGACCTGTACTCAATATACAATACCATCTACTTATGGTTCCTCATAATATACATGGACTTATATTCAAGGTTGCAGAGTTGGAGTCGGAGATTTTTGGGTGGAATCAGAATTTTAAACTGCCTGAATCAGGAGTCGGAGTTGGACCTTACAGATTTTAGGGAGTTGGAGTTGGATTTTTTAAAAGGTGGAGTCTGAGTTGGATCATTTGCCATCTGATTCTGGAGTCCTGGGTTACAGAGTTGGAGTCAGATTTTTAAACTGCCCTGAGTTGGAGTCAGAGTCTGATATTTTTTAAAAGGTGGAGTCAGAATCAGAGTCAGATCTTTTGTCATCTGACTCTGCAACTCTGCTTATATTGCATTATGATATGAGTATACCATAATGCAATATAAGTCCATATGAGTTTAGTGATTCCTTTGCTTCATGTTTGCTTAGTTTAATATGATGCTTGTATTGAGTTAAAATGAATAATGATAGTAGACAAGAGATATAATAAACATACAAGGTATATCTAATTTTCATTCTGATTGATGGAACACAATCTCATCAAGGACTATCTACTTAATATTTGAATAATAAATATATAGATAAAAAATATATCATATAGTTTATATTATGTGCTGAATTTAAATTCTTAAAATTTATTTAGTTTTCCAAATTTATTAATTTTATATTCAAGGTAAACTGATATGAAATTTTAAAAAATTTATTATATAATGATATAAATAATTAATAACATTAAAATTTATTTTTAATTTCTAAATTAATTATTTACTTTCAGTTTAAAAATAAATCCAAAATATCCAATATTAAAGAAAATGGTAAACCAAGAAAGAAACGAATGAAAGTGAATAAATTAAATGATGAAAAAATAGGTAATTGTACAGCAAATACAAACAGTATAGGTCCAAATAATATAAGTGTGAATAATAACAACCTTGAACTTGAAAATAAAAATTTAATAAAAAAACAATTTAAAATAAAAAATGACCTCAAAGATCATAAAGAAAAAAGAGAAAATGGCTTGACGATTAAAAAAGATGGAATAAAAATTAATAGAACGAAACAGAAATTTCTTGAAAAACCAAAAATTAAAAAAAATGGTGTAACAAATAGAGCTAAAATAACTAGTTCTAAAAAAGGAAGAAGGGAAAATAATGGTGATGATACAGGAGATGATTTTTGCTCTGCCACACGATGTCTTCGTCCTACAGGTAAATTTTTATCTATGAAATATTAAAAAATAATTATTTTTCATAATTTAGCATTAATTTAATTTTTAGTATTTTGAAAAGTACTTAAGAACATATACAGGTAGTTCTGACTTTGAATTACTTCATTTCTGGAGTATGCTCATAAAGCAAGAACTCATAAATTAGGAATTAATTTTCTGTAGATTATAATGTTAAAAACAAGTTCTATTGTTCAACAATAAAATTTGACCATAATAAAATTAATTTTTATTCTTCAGCATTATTGTCTAATAAATAGATGAGTTTTTACGTTTCCTTAGGAGCAGTCTGGGAATGAAAGTTATAATCTAATTGAAGTTAACTATTAGAATATTATTAAACCAAATATTCTAAGCCAAATTAGCCCCTAGCATTATAATTCTGAATTAAACTGTAATTTTAATGATTAGTTTTCAAAATCAAGGTTACAGTTCCATTATCTGTTGAGTTAAAAATTAATATTTAAATTTAAACCAAGGTAGTGCCAAAGATCCCGGTTTGATTCCAATGCGGTGACAAAATTTTATTTTGAGAAAATTAAATTAAAAATTCTAGTCTAATTATTAATTACTAGATGGTGCTATCTTAGTTTAAATTTAAATATTAATTATTAATTCAACAGATGGTGGCACTGTAGCCTTGATTTTGAAAACTAATCATTAAAATTACAGTTTAATTCAGAATTATTATGCTAGGAGTTATTTGGCTTGGAATATTTGGCTCAATGAAAGTTATTTACATAATTACAGCCAAAGGACATGCTACCTCTGTTTCTTTATCTGGCATTTTGATTTTTCCATTTTGTAGTAGACAATATGATATCTGCTATGAACCCTGTTATATTTTATTGATATAGTTACATACATGGTTTAAAATGATGTATTTATGAATGTTTAGTATTTATTTATTGCAGTTAATGTTCATATTTTCAATTTTAATTGATATTTCATAGTTTAAAGAAGAACTCTTAAACCAAGAATTTAATCCTTTGGTTATCAGTTTAATTTTCCTTTATAGCAGGGATGCACAGACTTATTAAGACCAAGAGCCACATGGATTCAACCGAACTTATGGGAGGGCCACAAAAAAAACCACAAAAGTTATATATCATATCATGTTTATTGTTACAAAGAAACATAATTAAAATTAAACAAAGATTTTTTTTAATAGGATATGTATTATTGCATTGATTTAACAGAATTTTTTCATGTTGGGTCTGATATTTGTAGTAGCCAAACACAAAATTCTAAATTTTCATTAGTTAAGTGGCAATGTTATCTTGTGCAAGTGTACAATTTTTTTAAATTATCTATTTCATACATACAAATACAATAAAAATAAAAAAAATGTTTATCATTACAAATATGATTATTATTTTTCATTATTGTTTAAAAATATTATCATCGAACCACTATAAATATAATTTCACTTTAGAAAAATATTATTTGAAAATGCATTGTTCAAAGCTACAAATAATACACTGACTGAAAAAAAAATCCCAACACCAAGAAAAAATTATTGTAGAGTAATGTCCCTGAAAAGTTTCAAAATCGGGGTTTCACTGTATTTATAACAGCATTCAGACTCTGATTTGCAAATCCTATTACAAAGATTATCATTAGTATCAAAAACATTTTCATATTGGTGCACAGTCATTTCATTTAAATGTTGTAGGTCTTGGTTTCATGTAAAAACTTTGTCTTTCATTATTTCCCCACATTGAGAAAGCATATGGCATGAGATGAAATGATCTCAGCAACCACTCGATTGTATCATACTTTCCTATGCACTCTTGAAAATGTCCATTGAAAAATGCATGTCCCATTAATCCATAACGCAGTGGTGTACCATCCTGTTGCCAAATAAGATAGTTTCTCACTGCTTGAAACATAGGACTATTGTCTAATGCTGGAATAACTGCTTCTCTTAACATTTGATGATACTTTTTGCAGTTATACCCATTAATAAAATAAGAGCCTATTACACCTGCATTGAAAATATCTGTCCAAATTGCAACATCAGGAAAATTCCTCTTCAATTACAGCCTGGGATTCTCTGAAGCCTAGTTTCAATTATGCTCATTAACTCTTCCAATCAACTTAAAAATTGCCTCATCAACCCACAAAATGTTTTTATAAAAATTTGATCACTTTCATTCTGAATCACATACCACTTACATAACTCAAGTCTTTGATCTTCTTTTTCTTCTTCTTCTTTGGGATAATATGGAGGCTGTAGCTAATGCTTAAGTCTTTGATCTGGATCATTCTTGTTTAGTTTGCAGCAATGTAGACTGTAAGGTTTCATATGTAATTTATACAACATTTTTTTTAAAAATGCTAATTTTATTAGCTTCATTGCTAATTTTTTAGGTAAAAAAATTAGCAATGAAGCTAAAGAACACTCAATTGAGCAAAGAGATTGAGCAGTGGTGCCTTACAATTCGACACTAATCCATCACAGAAGTAATGTCAAATTGAGAAACTGTCAAATTGCAGGACAATATTTCCCATAAAAGACTACTCCTATTAGAAAGTTCTAATTCCCTAGAAGCTCTTCTTGTCGATTTCTTATGATTGAAGGAATGCTTCTACAATGACTTGCATACTATTTTCCATAGTTACTGATTTTGGAAGTATAGTAAGTCAGTTACTGAACCTGTCTCTTTGAACCTTTAATTTGTAGATAGCTTGCCTACATGGTGGCTGAGTATCCGGGAATTTTAGAATGAAAGCTTCTTGTACAGCTACATAATCTTGATCAAGCTGCCATCACTTCTAAATAAAATACACACTATTCAGTGGAAAATGTTATGTTCATTTAATGCATTTTTAGGTAAAAAAATTAGCAATGAAGCTAAAGAACACTCAATTGAGCAAAGAGATTGAGCAGTGGTGCCTTACAATTCGACACTAATCCATCACAGAAGTAATGTCAAATTGAGAAACTGTCAAATTGCAGGACAATATTTCCCATAAAAGACTATGTAAAATAGATTAACAACATCACACAATTCCAATTTCGCGGGTTGGCGCATGAGCCAACCCACAAAACTCAAATGTCGAATTGCGAGGCACCACTGTAGTTAGTTTTCTTCTTTCACTACTCCTTAAAGGACATTTACCCCCCTTTTTCACAAATTAGCACCATCTGAAACAAATAATAATAATATCGTTAATCGTGTTACTTGTTAGAATAATACATGCTGAGCCAGACCGCCAACAAATCAACGGAGGGCTGCATGTGGCCTGTGGGCCACAATTTGTGCATCGTTGCTCTACAGCAATGGTTCCCAATGGTGTCGGTACCGCCCACCGGTATGCGTTGAAGAGATCTAAGGGGGCTTTTTTGGTCCAAGGCAAATTTAGGGGGCGTTGAGGACCAACTGCCGCCCCCTGGGCAATACTCGCAAGAATGCACTGAAAAGTTTGATTAATACTAAAAATCACCAAACATTGATTCAACAAATAGTTCTAAATGTTGTTTAAACAAGATCAGTCCATATTAAAAGTAGATATTGGTACATTATAGTTTTGTTCCCAATACTTTTTTGACTAATGCATGAATGAGTCGCAGCATGCTCTGTGAACCACAGTGTTGTATGTATGTTCCGGCTCTATCAACCTTATATTTACAAGTTTGCACAGGTCATGACAATATTAAAATATTATTATAAATACCCTGCAGTAGTGTCGTATTTTCCCAACGGTGTCAGGTTTCGTACGAGCTGTGATCCTGAGTTTTTATTAAAAAATTTTCGCTATTTTTTTTAATTTACATATTCTGATTGAATTAAAGTTTTTATTACTGACAAATCTCTACTCTGTAATGCAAAAAATCATTTTTCTACGTTATGTTTCTGTTTTTTATAATGTAACAGTTACATTATTGAAACTTAAAATGATAAAAGCACAATTATCAGCAGAGAACAATATCTTCTTCAAGGTAAACATTTAATCACAAGAATTTACACATAAACAAACAAACGCTTTCGGCTACTTAGAGCCATCAATTCTCTGCTGCTAATTGTGCTTTTATCATTTTAAGTTTAAATAGTAGTATAAGCAGTTCGTTTTTTAATGAATAATGAACCTTAGTTTATACATTATTGATTTCAAGAACAGGAGTCAGTGTTTTTTTTCTGGAAAGAGGGCGACGAGTAGTTTTTTTTCGAAAAGGGGGCGGTAGGCCAAAAAAGGTTGGGAATCTCTGCTCTACAGTATTGAGTTTTTCTCTAGAATATCTTGAAAATAATAGTAAAAGGTAAAAACTAACTATCAACAGCAAACAAAAGCATTTCATTGTCATCATTAACCAAAGGGTTATTAAAATTTACAAGTTTTAATATTTTATATTTTCTTTAGAGAATTCCAAGAGTTTAAAAAATAATTTATTTCTAGTCAAAAATACTATACTGTACATAATGATTCTGGTCTTGTAAAATCTTACAAATTGATAATTCAATACATCTTTGTCTGAAAATTATGTGATTTTCATAGTAGAGACAAAATATGCCAGATATGTTTGAAAGCACTCATTTATAGTATCTGCTGATAGATTGCCTAATGATTGCCAAACTGTTGCATATAGAATGCAGATTTCGTGTGATATTGTATAAGATAGCCAGTACTCATTGCAAGATGAAAACTGGCTGTCTCGTTCTGCAATGAAGATGTTTTTAATTAACATAATATAAGGAGATGTATATCATCAGATAATGATTCTTTTAGAGCCTTCTTTTAACAGCCCTTTTATTAAACATCTTTAACTTTGCATGACTTAACAATCACTTAATAAAAATCCCAAAAAAATTACATCATCAAACTTCTTTAATGCAGTTAACCATGATATTTAAAATGCATTTTGGCTGCATTTTAATAAAAGGCTGTTAGAAGAAGGCTTTAAAAGAATCATTATCTGATGATATACATTTTCTTATATTATGTTAATTACTTATTGACTGTAAAAAAGGAACATGCATTGATTCTACAATTATTTAAATTTTACAGTATTTCTTATATTTTTATTAGTGATTTACTGTATTGGTGGGAGAATTTTGCAAAATTAAGGTATATTTATTTAATTAAAATATGTTAGATAATTTTTGTTTTTTAAGTAAATTTATGTAAAAATTTTTTGCAGTTAACGTGTGTTTAACTGAAGAGGGCACAGCCGAAATGCATTTTAAATACCATGGTTAATTGCATTAAAGAAGTTTTATGATGTAATTTTTTGGGGATTTTTATTAAGTGATTGTTAAGTCGGTGCAAAAGTAAAGATGTTTAATAAAAGGCTATTACAAGAAGGCCTTAAAAGAATCATTATCTGAAGATGTTTTCTTCAATATGCTATTTGCCAGAAGCTCCAGCTAAGATGGATCTGATTGTAGATTGTAGGAATGGGGTGCTTTACACAGTGCTAGTACTGCAAACAAGATGGATCTATAGTTTTCACATTGTAGTCATATTGTTAAATAAGTCTATTTCTGCAATCATTTGGATTATTCAAATTAATGTGGGAGGTGATATATAATACTTTTTATGAAATGAAATTGTTATAAAATGTCATTGCTAACTGAATTTAATAAAATCAAAATCAGTTGATGATAAAATCAATTTTATTAATAGCACTTTATCAAATAATAGTAGGATAATAAAAAATTAGAGACTACAGTATCTTTCACACTTTTACAAAGTCATCCCATCATTCACATCATTCCCTCCACTAATATCAATTATTCAATAATCTTGTCAAGTGAAAGATTTGTAATTAAATGAATGATTCTAAAACATTTGCATTCTTCTGATTCTTATTCTGAAAATTAGTTAACTCTCAGATCAAAATTCACAGAATTATCAACTTATATAATTTTGCAAGACTTTTGAACTACATTATAAATCATTTCACTGTATTAATATTTAGTTTTTCAATTGAGTGTAAATTTTAGGTTTGATTAAAATAAAACTTTTGCAAAACTTTTGTGATATCAAAGAAATTGTATATATTAATAATAATTGAGAATTTTTAAAGTTTTCCACATATTTTTAAGACATTGCAATGAATGATACTAACATATCACCAAAATTTTCCAAATTTTTCTTTTTAAGACAATTTTACCTAATAGAAAATTTTCATTTCCAGTACTAAACTCACAATGATAAACTATTATATGACCTACATTACAGACAAATAATCCAAAACTATAATTTATAAAAGCTTAAAAATAGAACAACCATGAACCCATAACAGTTTAAGGAAATAGTTGTATAAAATAGTTACTGGCGAATTAAAGAGGGATATAAAAGCCTAAATTTGCATTGAAGATCAAATATTCTAATTACATCACCATTTCCAGAGTTTATCTGTAATTTAAGTTAGTTATTTGTGAGTTTTTCTGCTTTCACAAATTATAATTTAATTTAAATATAATAATAGTATTTTATAGATTGATAGGAAATGTTGTTTTGAATTGTATTTAAATAATTTCCTATCAACTTTTAAAATATCGTTTTTGTTTTAACTTAATTCAATTTATAAATAGTATATAACTTCAAGTGAAAAATTTAGACTTTTGAAATGTTTTAATGATAAAAAATTATATGTGCTACTCAACTTACAAACCTTAATTTATATGTAAATTTTGTTTATAACTCAGATACTGCTGTTATTTAGCTTCCAAAAGTACTGAAATATTGTTATGTAATGTGTTTTGTAATATATTCCAAATTGAACAAATTAGAAGTTTCTTATTTCACAGATTTGAATAAAAAGTTTAGATAAAATCAAAGGTTTTTCAGTATAATCTAAAACATCTTAAAATACTGCTCTAATATGCTAACTAACTATGTAATGTTGGTTGCTAGAGCATTCTGCTATTTTATTTAAAATTCTTGAGTTTTTGAAATTTTCTGAAATTTTAAAATGATCACACATTTGTAAGTGTTTTATTGTTTAAATTCTTTAATTCCACCTTGTTATGGGATGACCTTTAGATATTGTTATTTAGTTTAAGTGTGTTATTGTATTGGTCATTATCTGAGTAGGAAATGTAAGCATCTATAAACAATATTATGCTGTTAGGAGAAAAATGTATTGGATTTGTGATGATAATTGACTGTGTAGGGGAAAGGAATCATACAAATTTTGTCATCATGTTGTAAAAATGATTGATAATTTAAAAATCTTTCTATAAAAATTTTTTACTCAGATTTTTTATAAAATAAAAAATTCTTATGTTTAATTGTTCAAAAATAAAGAATAATATAACATTTGGAAATATATTTGTTTATAAAACAGCTAATAAACTCATATTGTTCCATGGGCCAACTGAGGAATAATTTAGTTGTTAATATTATAAAAATCAATTGGTGGGTCACACAAATGACTGTGGTTCATGAGCAGAAGATTGTCGAGACTTGTTATAAAATGTTAAACATATATCTGGTTCTAAGATACAGTAATGCCCCATCACCCACTTGTTTGTTTCATATTTACATAGTGTATATATATGTATATACATATTTTATTTGCTGATTTGTTGATTAAGACTCTTTAATTACAACTATGTATTATAAACTTTTATAATCTGTTACTTTCTTGGTAATAAAGAGCCAGTTAAGAACCTAATACATATGTATCTGAAATTAGGATTTTGAAATTTATACCACAATTATGTAATTTTCAACTTACATTATGCTTCCTGGTCCCACCTATTATGTAATTCTAGTGAAATTTATACTACAATTATGTAATTTTCAACTTACATTATGCTTCCTGGTCCCACCTATTATGTAATTCCAGGGTATTACTGTATTTATATTTAGCTTTTGAAGATTTATTTAGAAATTAAAGAATACAGTACGTGTAATAAAATATCATTGTAATTGAAGAATGTGATCTGAAAACATGTTAAGTCCATTTTTGTTAATTTTCAGGAGAAGCAAAATATGAATTGAGAAAGTATTTCTTATGTGAATGATTATCTACTACCAGATATCTGTTTCTAATTCATATATATGCACTTCTCAGTAAAATCTTGAAATCAGTCATCATTAGTTTTTAAATACACAATGACTAAATATGATGGTGTTAATGGAAACTCGCTAAGTCCAAGGACTGAA
>AYEL01061850.1:0-31085 GCA_000484575.1 Olivierus martensii
TAGGCTTCTTAACCTTAATTATCTTTTATTTTTATTTTTATCTATTTTTCTTAGTTTCAGAAGCTTCAGAATATTAATAGTTAGTTAAAACTAAGAATACTTGGCTTTCTTAGTTTGTAAAGTGACTTTTAATGGAACTTATGAAAATTTAAACAGACGTTTCTCTATTTTAAATTTAAATTGATTCCAAAGAAAGAATAGAACTCCTCAGTTGTTTCTTAACATTTGTGTTGTTAAAATAGAACTATGTTATGTGAGTTGATAATGGCTTTAATAGCCGAAAATGTTCCTCCAAACAAAGTTTTTTGGATGAATAAAGACTTTATGGACTGCTCACAAGTGCTGTAATTTCATTTTTATCATATAGATGCATACTATATTTACAATAAAAAACAAATTATTAACTATTGACTTGCATTGGAGCCATACTGAAAGCACCGAAGAGCCGCATATGGCATCGCAAGCTGCAATTTGGCCATCTTAGTTCTATAACATAATTATAATTATGTTAAAAAAAGAAAGCTGGTGTATATCATAAATATTATGAATATATTCATTACTTTGTTAATTTTTGTAGTCTTTTTGAGTTTATAAAAATATTAATTTAAAACTATTAAATAAAATTTATGAGATATTAAAATATAAATTTAATTTTTAATTGACATACATATAAAGATAATCATTTTAAGTAAAATATACAACAGTGTGTTTTATTAATTTGTGAATAAATTTAATTTATATTTTATTAAATTTCATGATATTATGATAACTTTTTTCTTAAGCCATTTTTTACAAAAATATTGATTATATAATTCATTTTGTACAATTGTCTATCCACAATTTATTTCAAGAATTAAACATTGCAGACTACTAAAATTTTTTGGGATCATCTCTTGCTTATTAATTTTGTAGTTTCCAAATGAAGTAATTTGAAACTGTTTGTTGATCAAATTAGTTTCTTTCAGTATTTTCTTAACATGGCTATACAGAGGCACTTGTTAAGATAATACTGAAAGAAACTAATTCGACCGGCAGAATTAGGAACCGACCAGAACAGTTCTCTCCCCTGTTTGTTGAATATGAAAAATGTTATATAATGCATAGATTTTGTAAAAAAAGTAATATTTATTACTATTTGTAAATGCTTTATTTAAATTTTTTTAATCATTGAATAATTAAATTATTTTAATAAATTTTCCTATAAATTCTATCATATATTTTGTAGATAAATATAATAATTTCTTAAGCTGTTTTATCACTAAATCATTTAACTAAATTTTTTAAACAGCATATTTATATATTGACTTATATAAATTGAATTTGTTTACTTAATAAACTTATAGTAAATTTATAATTAACTAAATTTTCCTAAACAATTAATTATAAAATGGAATACTGAAGGAACTATTAGATATTATAGATGTTGATTTAATGGAGAATTGAAAATAAACTCTATTCAAAATAAACATTAAAATGTTCTCTTTAGCTGATTATGATTGGAGATGAAATAATCAGTACAATGTTACTATAGAAAGTAATGTTTTATTATTAGTCCATTTTTTAAAGATTTTTAAGTCTGAAGATTTATATGACAAAAATTTCTAATTCATCAAAATATGATGATGATACTTTTTCATAGTAATTATTTGCAATTACAGATCTCTCTTGTTTCTCCATTCAAATAATCTTTATATTAAAATTTTGAACATTGTTTGAAATTTTTGATTAATAGTTATATGAAAAATATAATTTAAAGTAATTGCTATTTTTAAGTTGAAAGATAAATAAATAATTTTATTATTTGAATCATTTTCAGACTGTCTAAAAATATATTTAGAAATCTTTATTTTATTCAATAAAACTATAATAATTACTAGAAAATGAACATAAAATGAAAGTTTCAATCTAAAGTGTATTTTTGTAGATTAAAATATTGATATTTTTCTACTAGATTCATATTTATTAAAAAAATATTTGTCAAATCTGTTATTTAATTAAAAAAAATGACTTCTAATATATAAGACCTTTCTTCATTTTTATTATAAGTATGCTAATTTAAATATTTTTTATAACAATTAGAATTTACTGTTTGAAAAATGTTCTGGAAATGTATAAATAAATCTTGATATTTATATTTAATTATTTTTAAATAATTCAGATTTTTTTTAATACTTCATAATAATAAAAAATCAAATGAAAGCATTTCAATTTTCTTTGTTAAGTATGTTTTTAAAATAGACTTGCTGTATATTAATGTATTTAGTAGATCCATTTCAATTTTCTTTGTTAAGTATGTTTTTAAAATAGACTTGCTGTATATTAATGTATTTAGTAGATCAAACAATTATTTGAAATATATTTTTCTCATAGAATGGAAATTATAAATTTCTAAATGTAATTTAAATTCATTAAAATAAGATTTGATAGTTTAAAAAGAGAATAATGGTGAAGATTATTTTCAAGTTTAAAGCTATATAAAATCGTATAATATCAGTTTTTGAATTATAACATTTATATGAAACTGGAAATCAAAATATGTAATTGAAATCAACACTAAAATTTTTGTTTAATGCATTTTAATAGTGTTGTTTTTAATAATAGTTTTAACATATGTATTAATCATATGTGATACTTTGTTGAATGATGCTTTTTTTTGTTTTTGTTTTTTATTTTTTTTTGTCAATGTGTGTAGTGTAAATGTCTTCTGTATGTCTTCTGTAGGCCAGCCGGAGAACCCTTGAAATCGGTCAGGAGTTGTTCCTTACAACTCTATGAATTTCTTCGGCAACCTTTCTGTTGTTCTGTGAGTATACTGTTATCTTGGAAATGCGTTTAAATTTAGTCTGATGCATGATGTATAAACATTAAAGTATAGTAAATTGTATATTTGGTCTGGAAGATTAGGTTTCATATTCTTTTGTCTGGTTTATTTTTGTATGATTATTTTCACTGATGATAAATTTGAAATAAAGATGAATTCTTGAGATATTGATAGACAAATATTTTTATGTGGTATTGTTTGTGTGTGATAGCAATGTTTGAGTTCTTTCCTATCATGACTATTTGAGTTTTTATACGAAATTTCAAAATATTAGCTAGCTATCATTTTATTAATTCTGTTATCTTACATTTTATATCTGTTACAATGAATTTTTATTTTCATTATAAGTATTTTCTTACTTTGCATTTTATATGAATTTTTTTATTGAATTTCTGTTATAATCTAATAATAATTCACTTCAGAAATATTATTATTGTCAATTATTCATTAAAGGATTACTACATAAAAAATTTTAATATCACTTGATTTTTATTTGTCAATTATTAAGTATATTTAAATAAAAAAAATTATTGTTTATGGCAAATGTTAATAATGCTAACAATTTAAAATTATCTTCCTTTAATTAAATAGGCAATAATGAAAATTTTATTTTTGTTTAATGAAAGTTTCAATTATTTAATATCTATTAAATAATTGAATTTTATTATTTTCCTTATAAATGAATAAAGACAAATTTAACAAAAATATAATATCATATTTAAACTTGCATACATACCATCATTTTTTATTCATAATAAGACAATCCTTAAACATTTATTTTTGTAGTTTTGTTTTTCTGTTATCAAAAAAGTTTATATATTAATTTACAAAACATGTTTAAGTTCTAAATACAGCAATACCTCACATAATCCAATTTCAAATAGTCCGGGTTTCATTATAGTCTGGATTGTAATTGTTAATAAAAAATTTTTAATCAACTTTATTTTTTTAGAATAAATACGAAATGTAAGTGTGCTTGCTACTTAATACTTATATATGACTCAAATAACCACTATTTGACGAGTTAAGCCATGCAGGCGGCTGCTCCAGTGTTGCCAAATTTATCTTAACAACATTTGTTAAGATAAATTCAGTTTGATGCTACAGAGAGATGTACGAAGAACAGAAATAACAGAAACTCGTACACACATCAATTTTGCGTTGTTTTTTTTTTTTTTTTTTTTTTTTTTTTTTTTTTTTTTTTTTTTTTTTTTTTTTTTTTTTTTTTTTTTTTTTTTTTTTTAACACAAAATTGATGTTTGCATGAGTTAGTAAATAAAGAATAAAAAATTTTAACTCAAAGATCTTTTTTTTTATAAAAAAGATTGCTGCAGTGTTGCCAAATTTATCTTAACATTTGTTAAGATAAATTCAGTAATCAGACAATCCTTAATCCTAGTATAACTCAAAGATCTTTGAATTAAAATTTTCATTTTTATGGGCTCAGACCCTCTTTCTGCCCCTTTCTACTGTCTATTATAAAGCTTTATAAAAGATTTTAATGTTTAATGCATAAAGAAATCACTATCAATATAAGAATTTGATTTAAAAAATACATATGAGCAAATAAAAAATTTCCTGGAACTAATTATAATTTTTCCCATAAATTACGTACCTTGAACAGTCCGGTTTCAATTAGTCCGGTAAGAAAGAAGAACCAATTAACCGGACTATGCAAGGTATTGCTGTATATGGGTTGCACTAAAATTTATGCTTTTGCACTATTTGAAATTTTATTTTTGTAGAACAAAAAAAGATAAAAACTTATAATTATTCTAAATCCTTTTATTAATAGACTTCTTATATATGGATTTAAAAAATAATCAATGAAATCTGTTAGTTCTATATATTTCATCCACAATGGGGAATGTTTGAACTTAACAGATTTCATTTATCTGTTTAAATTAATTGAAATGTTAATCATATCCGTATATCATGGATATGCATTAATGTTATTACAGTTCTGGTAACTTTTTAGGCTACTTTTAGACATAATTTGAAAGTACTACAGTCAGCATTATTGGAATTCCACTCCCCATAAAAGTCTGTTCATAAGAGGGTTTATTGTATATATGTTTAAAAATTTATTGAAAATTGTTATCATTTTATGACATATCTCATGAATATTGTCTTTGTTCAATTTATTAAAAATTTTAAGTATACATAAAAGTAGATGCCAACAAAATTCACATTTCATAATCAAGTATCTGTCGCATTTTGTTAACAAATACATGTTTGTGAAAACCTACAACTTGGCATAAGAACCTATCTGCAAACAGTTTGCTTGATTATTTGATTTATTATCTTAAGAGAATTTAATTCTAAATTTTTTCCTAAATTTATGATCATTTTATTATATCTAAAATATTCAAAAAAAGGTATATTGATTTGAATATTTTTAATATTAGAAATATTGTTCCATATTTATATATAATATAAAAAATTGTAGAATCAATATAGTTTAAAAATATTTAATTAGTTTATCATTATTATTAGCAATTTAATATAATATATATAATATTGAGTTCATGTATTGCAATAAGCTCAAAAACTATTTTTTTAGGCTCTAAAATACATTTATTAAAGCAAAAGTACTTTTGAATGTAACCTCTCTTCAGTTACATCTCTCAATTATTTAACCAGACAATTATAGTTGAAAGGGCCCAAAATACTTTTGCATTAATAAAATATACAGTAGAGTCTCCCTAATCCGACACATGGTTCTGGGGCCTGTCGGATTATCGGATGTTCAATGAAAAAAATAGAATTACACAAATGAATACTCTGTTTAACAGAGTGTATTCATTTGTGTAATTCTATTTTTTTAACAGGAAAGTCTTAATAGACTTTCCTGTTACTGCTCTTACTGTTCAAATCTTTCACAAACCCCTTGATTTTATCCCAATTTATTTTAATGTTATAAATGGTGGCTTATCTAATACCATAAAACGAAGTCAAAACACTAAACTTTTCTCCCAAGTTAATTTTCTTAATTATTTCTGCATTTTTGACCACGGTCAATGTCTTGTGTTTTTGTTTTTTACTTTTTCCAATTTGTGACATTATTTAAAGATAAATAACAAACACTGATATAGTAAAAACACTATTTTACAATAATCAGTGTACTGAACTTAAAAATTAGTCCAACTATAAGCCTGAGCAAAAACGAATAGTGACTGACAATTTGTTTACATCAGTTTCTCTTTCTCACACATCGATAAATTGTGATATGAAAATTTCACATCGGCAGCATGATAGTTCGCAGAGTGTCAGACTGGCGAAGTGTCAAACTACAGAGACTCAACTGTATTTTAAGATCTAAGCTAATTTTTTTTTAGTTAAAATTTCTTATTTTGTATCTTTTTTTTTTTTATTTTGAATGTAATCCTTAAAAGAATTATTAATTATTATAATATTTAATGTTTATATGATGATAATTGTTTGTGTTTATATTAATATCCTTTTGTTTGTTTTAGGAGAAGCAGTTAATTGGGTCCAATGTGATGGTGGATGTGAAGAATGGTTTCATTTATTATGTGTTGGATTGAATGTCACTGATATTAGTGAATCTGAAGATTATATTTGTCCTCATTGTACACAAAAACAAAATGGAATAAAATTAGAAAGTGAAGATGAAAATTCAAACACTGAAAAAGAATCTCGGCAATTCAGTGCATCATTACCAGTTGAAGATGTGTGTGGGACTCAGAATAGTAATAGTGTCTTTGAGGATTGTGAATTTATACAGCAAGAACATATTAAGCAGGAATCATGTCATTTGGATTCATGTCTCAGTAGATCATCAGTTCAAGACTGCATTAGTATGGATGTTAATTGTGATAACTTTACGTCATGTGAGAGTGTTCTAATGAAGGTTGAACCAACGTCGGAAATTAATATTAGCTAAAAATCTTTGTTGTAGTATATTCTATCATCTTAGTTAGTTTTGGAGCTTAAGTTTGGGTAAATCATGAAAGGGAAATTCCTATCACCTGTATTCCTGCCAGGAACGATCCTTTTGGATCTTTGTACTTTACCAGACTTCTCTGTGTCATTGTAAACATCAGAAAATTATTGAGGTTTTTGTGAGAATTGTTTATTGCACCATCCCATTTAGAAGTAATCACCAAGCAACAGTAAGGATACTGATATTTGTGTATGTTCAGCATCTTGTTCACTTTTACAAGTAGTATTTGTGAAAAACTATTTGGATTTTTATTATTTCATCTCATTAATATATAGTAGGGTCACAGGTATGTTAAGAAGAGAGGCACAATGTGATATTTCTAAAATGGTGAAAGTTTAAGTTTGTGTGTACTTTTGCATTTTAATATTGTGTATATCTTCTTGTCATATAACTGACTTGCAAGATTTCATTAATGAAATGCAATATCATTTGTTACTGTATGAAAAACTAATCTCTATCAGATCATATGCCAGTGGTGGAAACATGATTTATAAAGCTTTATAAGACTTGACATCGTTATATTTAAAGTTGACTAACTTTATTATAACTGATATTTGTGTTTAGTAAGTTATCTCATCTTCAACTAGATGCTTTTCTTGAATTTGGAAGACAGTGATTTCATTATTCATTATATTGCATTTGAAGTGTCATTGGGCATAAATGTTTCAATAAGAAATTTAAATGTATCATTTGCAAATGTAAAATTGCGTTGTAGTATTAATTTTTATATGTGATTATTAACTGACAAAAATATCAGTAAATTATAGCTGGGTTTGTGCTCTTTGTTTATTTTTTTGTCGCTTTCTCAGTTTGTCAGTGAACTCGTTTTAAGTTGTGATCATGATGCATAAATGTAGATTTACATCACATCACATAATAAAATATTTTGTTCCTCTGCTGCAATTGTTTTTATTAAAACTATATAGGAACATCTTATATTACCAAAAAGGGGCTTTTCTATAAGAAATCCTATCTCATGAAGATTGTAGTTTTGTATATATTTTTAATAAATATACTTTAACAGATAAATTTAAACTGTAAAGTAAGCATGATGCATCATTATAACTGTACATGAGATATAATTATAATATATAGTTGCATTTGATTACAAGAAATCAGAATTCATTATAAGTAATGGAAATCATTCTCAGTGAGTGTATTAATGTTCATTTTTTACCAGTAATATTATAATTTATTAAATATTCTGCAAAAAAGTTAATTGAAATGCATATATTATTCATTTAAATTCATGAATTTAATGAACATGAATTTTAAAAAAATAATGGAGCAGAAGAGTGTAATTAATAATAATATATTATTCCAACTTTACATCAAATATATTTTCAGTTAAAAATATTTCTTTAAACTTGTGCATCATTGTACATTTTAACTGTAATTAAAAAAAATTTAATTAAGAAAATAATGGATTTTATAGAAATTTAAAATTCTTAGCTGCATTATACTACTAGTCAGACTTCCTAAAATTACCTTGTATTTGAACAGTGATATGGAATAAGCATGCATACTGGCACAAAAGATACAAAGCAGAACTTAGTATATTTGACTCATTTTTGATTTTGCAGTATTAAAAATTTGGTGATGCATGCAGTAATATAAATTTTACGATGGTTGTCATTGTATATAGAGGCTATTTGTACTATAGTTCGTTTTCTTTAGTGTTAGATTGTACATTTAATTCCTCTGGTTAAATTGGAATGTGACATTGAACGTGATCATTTAATATTAATACCAACGAACTATGTAAATATTTCACCATTTGAATTGCTTATTAATCTATGCAATTTAGTGGAAAAAACTAACAAATATATTGATTTTCTGCATATCTAATAAGTGAAAATATTTTTATCTTATTTTAAAATATACAATATAATAATTTTAAAAATAAATGAAAAAATTGTTGTCAACTGTAAATTTAATGAGAATATTTGCATTGTTCACAAGAAAATTAAATTGTAATTCAATGAAATAATGGACAATTTTTGAAACAAAGAAAAGGAATAGGAAAACGAGTTACTGAAATAAATACAAATGAAAATAAGTTTATCAAGTAAGTACATTTTCTAGGTGTTTTTTTATTTTCGTTTATGATGATAATTTCTCTTTATTTCACTATAAAAATAGCATTACAGTACAGTAGGTGATCGGTTAACAAACAATCCGTTTCAAGACAATGTTCGTTATCCGAATTATTAACCCGTCATCGATTTACCATAGGTTTTTATGGGAATTTGATTAATTCGTTCTGGAGACCCAAAAAAATGATATAATTTCTTACTACGCTTATTTATATGTAATAACCATAATATATACATACATAATCTTGCATTTTCATCCATTATGTTTATTTTCCGTTAAAGAATTTGTCCAATGTCGATTGCTTTTTATCTTTTAGGATTTTTCGAAAGTGATTAATTGCATTGTCGTGGTAGAGATCCCCAAGCCTATTGGCTTCAACCTAGTATGGATGCCATTTTAACACCAAAATATTGTAAACTCTCTCTTTCCTTCTTTAATTTTAAGTTGTCTCCGAGTTCATTTTAATTGGAAAAACTACTGTTCTGTTATGCTTATCCATAAATCCACGAACGCGCAAGACCTAAGCCTGTCATTCCGTTAAGTAAGTTAAGTCGCCATATCCTCGTGAGATATTTTTTTTATCTAGCAGAGGCCACTTATAGAGCTCATCACAGGATGGTCAATACCCATGATAGGGTCAACCGGATGATTGAAGGATGAGGTTCAACGGGCCTAGCCCGGACCTCTGAAAAACTGGTGGAGTGAGACCCGGATCCTCCAGGATGGTAAGCCATAGCTTTACCACATGGCCATCCGGCCGACCTGTTATTCCGTCGTCCGCGGGTCCCACAGTTTGTTCTGTGAAGTGTTCGTTAATCGATCACTCACTGATACTAATATTCTTGAATTAAATGCTTAAAATATCTAGCATTTACGAAAAATAGTTTAATCGATTTGCATTATTTCTTTTTGCAATGAGTTTTTCATAGAATGCTGGTAAAACGTAAATTTAGATTTTGGTATAACCTTGAATATCCGGCTAATTAGGGGCTATGATCACATCGTTTACCAGAAAAATCGATTATTGACTTATTAATTCTATAAATACATATAAATTTTTCGAGAAAATTTTGGGAAAAAATTCTATAAATTGGGAAAATTAAACAATTATTTACACAGTAAAACCTCGATTAACTATAGAGTTATGTAATATAACAAATGGATAATTTTATTAGTGTTACACATTTACAAATACCGTTATTATTTTATCATTCATAGTATTGTTAAAAATAATAATTAGTATTAATTATAATTAAATTAGCTAATGTATAAAATCAGAATTGTTAAAATTTTTAAGTTTGGTCGTGTGTCAATTATTTCAGTAAATTTTGCATCAATATTCAATTTTATTATGCAAAAATTTTCTATATGAGTTCTCTTATTCATGTTTAGAAAATTTGAAGCATGACAGTAATCGATATAATATAATGAGAGGAAAAATATGCTTATATGAAATAGATTAAAAAGTCAATTTATTAAAAATATTTTTAAGTATAAAACATCGTTGGTCCCTACAGAGTATAGAGTGACTGGTCTTATGAGGTAAAACGAGTAGTTTACCCAGTCAAAAGCAGATCTCCGGCAAATACGTTGTAGGAAGTACACATGTTGAGTCGTTTTTGAATACATTTATTCCTATTTATAGTATGTTTTTCTGTTTTTTTTTTTTTTGCGTTATTGGTTTATATTTAGCGTATGGATGTAAGAATGAGCAAATACGAAGTGATAGAAGATAGGAAATGTATTTGGCAAGATTCTAGTTTCACTGCTTTAAAATAAGAATTTGATGCTGCTGTTGTATTCGCAACAACTGTATCAATTTAATAGTGATTAAAGATATGTAATCATTTAAAATTGAAGCAAATTCTAAGCTAAAATATTAGAAATATTCAATAAGCATTCATATATTCAACTATTTGATTGCATTGCGGCAGGTAAAGTAAGATGTTGCCTTATATATATATTTTTTTTTATTAATAGTGCTATTATTTGCTATTAATAGTATAATTATGCTTTTGTTTATTGTTTTATTATAATCATCAAAAAGTAGGAAATTAATTAATTTCCTATTTTTGTGCTGTAATTTAATTTGATTATTATTAATAGTAGGATGAATTATTATACGTTTATTATAATCTTTGTCAAAAATAAATAAATTTTATTCACTCCATTTGTGTTTGTTATTTTTTCATATTTTTAGCATAAAATACAAAATGGTTTTTATCTACAATTCACCCTCGATGGTCTTTAAATCTACTTTTCTCCTTGCTCGAAACATTAAACGATTAGGAAAATGTGAAGTTTGGAGTATTTTGAGCATTTCATTCAAAAACATCGAAAATGTGTATTTATAAAAAATTATAATAAAAAATGGTTTAATACTCCATATTGGGGTACTACACCCTTTTTATTAACTGTTAGGATCTGTTCATCACATTAAAATAAATGAGCTACATCTGGCCATCAAAATAAAGTCAATTTACAATAGAGTTGAATGTACGTTCGCGGAAATATTCAACCAATTCATACTTGTTTTTCTAATATTGAGCAGTCACTCTAGTATATATAGAACTCTGTGTTTGTCCCCCAATGAAAACTTTCCCGGATTGAGCATGTGACCTTTTAAACATTTTCGCAATGGCACAAGGTTGCTACTAGTTTCCTCTAATTCATACTAAATGACGTTATTGTAATTAACTAGCAACAAATGTTTTTACTTGTATATGACAAGTATTGATGATGATAATACAGGTAATCCCCAACTTATAACGGGGTTCCGTTCCAACATCTCCATCGTAAGTCGAGGACTCTCTTAATTCTTGATTTGTTTGTTGTCTGTTTTAATATTTTCATAAATTAGATTTCTATTTAACTTAAAACAGTTAAACTTTTAAGCTTTCCACGCCTTTTTTTTACTGGGCATGATAGAGTTATGACAAGATACAATAATAAGGCTTTGCTTTCCGACTAATGGCGATGCGAATACAAAGGCAATGTGATATATGTATATATAATATATATATGCAAGCAGCAATGTTGAATTTAAAAAATTTTAGTAATAATTTTTGGCCATCGTAAGTCGAGGACTACCTGTACTATTATGGAGATTGTTACAGAAATAGTCGATTTAAAATTCAAATTAAAAAAATAACGGATATGTAGTATCTACCACTTACTGTATGCAATAAGTTAAGAAATTTAAAAGAGAATGATTGGTCCAAAACAGATTCCTTCAAATCCAATGATAACAGTTTTTTATGAAAAATATATCCAATATTTAGAACTTCGCTTATCACAATTTGAACACGTTATTTTAAGAATACCAATCTTAAAAGCGGTATTAATTGGCAAAATGTGTAGGTTTTGAATACATTTCAAAATTTGATGATAAAATGGAGCTATTCGGTTCTGATAAGGAAAAAAGGGAACGTTTTGAGATGATATATGTAAAAAATTTGCTGTTGATACAAAAGTAAATGCTTGGAATGAACAAAAACTGCAACCGATGCAAGGTGGATAGAAATATTTAATCACTTTTAAATCAACAACATACCATTCAAAAATTAATGCTTGGAATGAACAAAAACAGCAACCGATGCAAGGTGGATAGAAATATTTAATCACTTTTAAATCAACAACATACCATTAGGAATATTAAGAAAATAATTGAATTTGCATTATGTTTGCCAGCACCAATGGTGCAACGGAGAGAGATTTTTCAATGGCGAATAAATTTTTGATCTCAGAAAAAACACAGCTGAGCACAAAAACGTTGAAATACAGTAAGACCCCGCTTAACGCTGTTTCGATATAACGCGGTTTTTTCCGAATTGTATATTTTTATTCATTCACTTTGGCGTGGTTTTTCAAACCGTTATTCTTACATAAATCCTAAATCGCAGGAATTCGTTGCATTGATACTCCTATAGTTTCGTGTTGATGTTTCGAAAACTATAAGACTCCATTTAGCATCAGAAGGTTTATTATATATTAATGGCTAAATTAAACAAGAATTCTACAATGAACAGACAATATAAAAATTACATCGGATGTGGACGACTACGTGCCGTTATCTCTGGACGCTGTTTTCCGACTGTCCGGCTGGAATGTCTCTGTCGATGTCCCCATCTGCCACGATAGCCGTTCCCCGAATTTCAGAGGTGTACGATTACCGCGTTCGGTTCCCCACACTCCTATGCTGTCTCACGGTGCGTTTGATACGGAAATCTGCTGCGGTCAGAGTTCATATTTATGATCGGTCATCAATGTTACTTACTAATAAAAATAGCAATTATCCCATTTTAGTTTTAACCCGAATGCTACCATGATAAAAATAACAATTACCCCAATTTAGTTTTAACCTAAATGCTGTCATTTTAAACTATAGTTCCTTGAAGTTAGAACGTTATTCTTTCATCAATCATTGTTTATAGCTTACTGCAATCTGATTACTGCTTTTTGTTGGCTTTTTATTTTCTAATTTTAAGAATTTTTTCATGAATGTTTTATGAATACAAATAATTTTCTAATTGCGAATTTTTTCACGAATGATTTATGAATACAAATCGATATTACAATAAAGTTTACTGCAGTCTGATTACTGCTTTTTGTTCTTAAAACTTTTTATTTTCTAATTTTAAAACTTTTTCATGAATGATTTATGAATACAAATCGATATTAGCAATAAAAAAAATCTATAATTAATGTAATACAATAGCAATAATACATGTTAGATCGGAAGAGTATATTAATGTAATATAATAGTAATAATACATGCTACAAAATAAAATAAAAAAATGCTATGTATTTACAAAATAAAAAAATGTATATATATTTTTTTATTCACTGTCCCATTTCACCTATTCCCATTATTGCTATGAATATAATAGTAATAATATATGTTACAAAATAAAATTTAAAGAAATGCTATGTATATATATATTTATTCACGTAATAATACATGTTACAAAATAAAATTTAAAAAATGTTATGTATATTATAGTAATAATACATGTTACAAAATAAAATTAAAAAAATCCTATGTATACAGTAATAATACATGCTACAAAATAAAATAAACAAAAATGCTACGTATATTGAATTGATATTAGCAATAAAAAATGTCTATAATTAATGTAATACAATAGGTAACGATATTTAGCAATAAAAAATGTCTATAATTAATGTAATACAATAGTAATAATAAATAAAATATGTCTATAATTAATGTAATACAATAATAATAATACATGTTCAATAATAAAATGTCTATAATTAATGTAATACAATAGTAATAATACATGTTACAATGTCTATAATTAATGTAATACAATAGTAATAATACATGTTACAAAATAGATATTAGCAATAAAAAATGTCAATAATTAATGTAATACAATAGTAATAATACATGTTACAAAATAAAATTAAAAATATGCTATGTATATATTTTTATTCACTGTCCTGTTTCGCCTATTCTCATTATTTACGTGTTAAAATAACCTCGTTTAACGGTGTTTCACTTAGCGCTTTGTTTCCTTGGAAAGTATCCTCCACGTTAAACGGGGTCTTACTGTACTACAATTTAAATGCAATTTTCCAATTCCTGTGAAGAATTTTATTAGAATATTTCAAATAAAGATTTATTAAAAATTTCACTGCAAAAAATACATACAATAACGTAATTATTTATTTATTATTATTCATTATATTGACAGTTGTATCCAGGGACTTTAAAAGAAAATGCGAGGCCTGGAGCTAATGACATTTCGAAGTTTTTCTCCAGAAAGATACTGTTCGAGACTGCAAAACAGATGGTAATTGGATGATGAAAGGTTAGGGGAATATGCTGGAGAGAGAATTTTTCCCATCCAAATTCTTGCAACTTGGCAATTTTTGAGGCCCTTCAAAAAAAAAAAAAAAAAAAAAATTGACAAATATACAGTGTTAAGAAAAGTAAAAAAAAAAAAAAAAAAAAAAGACAAAATTGACAAATATACAGTGATAAGTGTCAAGAAAAGCGAAAACACTGATAGGGAACTTCAAATTTTGACAAACACTGAAGCTCGAATAGTATAAAAATATACAAATATATTTTTTCTAACATATTGAATCATAAATTGAGGTCCCTAAAATCACGAGGCCCGGGCAGCCGCCCTTCTTGCCCCCTATCTGATAGCCACTGGTTATATCTATATAGTCATTTTTGATATTTTTTGTATTGAAACTGTTATTTTTTGTCAAATTAATTTTTTGTTATGAAAATAATGTTTTTTGTTTTTATTAATTTATCAGAAGTATGTTTTTTTTGTAATTTTTAATAATAATAAACGCATAAAAAGATAGATCCAAGATATTTTAATGACGCACATCTAAACTAAGAAAATGGCGTCCTCACGAATGTGCTAAGCGTTCTTTTTTTTTTATTATTCGGACACGTCCCGCATTCCAATATAAAACATCTGATCAGTTTAACATTAGGTTCCGCATGAGATTCCTTAAATGTTTGGTAGATGCTGGCAACAGAACCGTTTTGGCGACTTCTCGTATAATTAAGATCTATTATCGTTGTTTAACAAAACCATGTATAATACATCCTTGAATAAAACAACGAATCTGCTAATTCGGTAAATATATAAATACGAAAATAAAACATGTTAAAATACTTCCAGTTGAATATAGCTTTCAAAAGTAATCTTTTTTTATACTGTACTTATTCGAATACGTCTTAATTTATTTAAACATGAATTTTTAAGACTCACAACGTTGGAAGTGTGTTATTGATTCAAATGGATAATATATACTTGATTAAATTAGCAAGCAATTTATCTTTTATATCCTTTTAAAATTTAATGCTAAAATGACGTTATTTTTAGGATAACCTGATATTAAATTTGATAAAATACAGCAGGGGTGGCCAACTTGTTTGTTTTTAAGATCGACTTTATATGTTAAAAATGAGTTAGCGATCTACCTTCGAAATTTTTCGTTTGATGGAAGAGATAAGAAACCAAAACCACATATCCCAAAATGACATTAGCCCAAAACGAGATATCCGGCAGAGATGACGGTTTTTTTCCTTTTACTTTATTCATAAATCCAAAACACAATACTTCACTTCAACTCTCACAACTGTCAATTTATAGGCACCATGTTGGCATCGTCAGCGAATTTAGAATTTTGTCTAAAGCTCTGCTGCTACCGGCTATTCTGTTTTGGATCATACTCAGCAATAAATGAAATTTTGGCTTTAGTTGTCTAGAGAAGGCACTACGCAGTAAGAGAGACGTCCGATAACTTACAAAGATCGACTACAAATCGTTTTTTGGCTTTAGTTTGTCTAGAGAAACACTATTCAGTAAAAGAGAGTCATCCAATACTTAAGACGATCGACTATAAATCGTCCTGCGATCGATCTGTTGGCTACCCATGAAATACAGTATAAGCTAATAATAAATGCGGAATTTATTCGTAATGAATACTGTTTAAAATGTCTATACAATCTAATAATATCTGTCCTATTTGAGGTTTTAAAAGCTTACATTCATAGAGCAAATAAGTTAAAAATTTTTAATTTATTAATATGAAGAAATGACTTTCTTCTCCAACATGAATAAGTTAATTTTTCGTTTATTTTATAAAAATTACTTCTAACCACTTGCAATCTAACCCTTTAAAGCTAACCAATCGCCATCGAATACACAAAAGCGTTATGACGCGTCGCGTTGCTCGCTTTCTTACTACCCAAGAGTAAGTACGGTATTGTAGGAGAGCAACGCGATGCGTCGTGACGCTTTTGTGTACTCGATGGTAATTGGTTAGCTTTAAAGGGCTAAGTAATAATATAAAAAAAATTGAAAAGTCAAAATTATCGTACACTTTTATTTAAATTTTTCAAGAAAATTCTAAATGCAATCAAATTTTCTCCATTACGTTGAATTCGGAAATTAAATTTAACAAAGTAATTTAAATTCTTCGCCTTTTATTGGGATTTTCTAATTGTTGTTCGTCACCATCTTCACTGATTTCTTCCTCGTCTGATTCGTCATCTGAATAGCAAAATTCAGAAAAATCATCCGACGAATTGTCGGAATTGTCATTTGCAATAACCGTCTTAATGCAATATTCTTCAATTGTTGTTGGAATTACAACATTATCCATTTTTGCAAATTCTTTACTTTTCAAAACTTGTCTTTTAATAATTTCTTCATATTCTTTATCAATTCCTTTTGAATTTTTCCACTTTCGATACATAATGGCCGCATCTACGTTAGCCGGTGCATTTTCATTTGGTTCATCCAGCAAAGAAATAATGCTTAACACAACTGTTCTTGCATTTTGCATCGGATTCCATCGTTCGTTAGGCAGTTCTCCTGTTAATTCATTAAGTAGAGGATCGTAAAATTGTGGATGAAGAATCGAAATACACAACCTCCCGTCTTCGTATACATTTGGATGCCAAATTTCGTTCAGAAAACGAAACGTAGGAGGAGATAATGGATAATCATCAGGAAAGGTCATCAGAGCTTTGAAGTATCCTCCTTCGTAAAGTGTGTTCGGTGGTCCAAAAATAGTTACTTCCCATCTTGTCAGATCTTGTTCATCGGCTAATTTAACAAGAAAACCTTCAACCGGTTCTTCTTGTAAAGTTTTAAGTTCGCGGTTCAGCTTACGTAATGTGAAGTTGTTTAATTCACGTGGCATAATCGAATTTTTCTTAGGAGAAATATGAAATACCAACAAGTCGATGCAACAACTTAATTCTATTGTTGCATAGTGTATTTGTTACGAAACATTCTCTTCTATAATATATATCAAGAGGCGTTTTTATTTTCTTAAATAAAATGTTATATTCAAGATTTTTTTAAAAACTTCCTTTTATAGAAACTTTAAGCAATCTTTTTTTTTTGTTTTCTTTCATCAAATCTTATTTATTTATTTTGTTAATCAATATTTCATAGAAGAAATGGCGAATCCTTTATAATCATCAATCATTTTACCAAGAAAGGTGTCAAATAGACGATTCATGTCGAAACTAACGAATCAAATTTTCACAAAACTTGTCACTTGTTTTGTCAAGTAGAAAATTCAGACAGACCGATGTACGCTTTCTACATCTATCAGATTTATCAAATGTCTGTGGAATCTGATTTCTGAAATTTAATTTCAGTATAATGCTGCTTGTTCTCCAGTTTTTGAATGCAGAACATTAGAACACAATTCGATATGATTAAAATAAATATCGATAAATTATCAAAATATACTAATGAATTTGTTAAAATATCATTATAATATTATTATTTTCGAAGCATTACTTGATGCTTATGTTATTATTTTGTGACAAATTTAGCAATAACATTGTTTACTACGTAGTAAAAATTATCAGCATTAAAATACTACATAAAACTGATTAATCATATGCAATTGCAAGGGGACTTTGAATAATTATTTGATAAAAGTTTGAATTTCGTCAAATTATCTAATTTTGTAGATCTGTAAAGAAGAGAATGTTTCAAGAATATGTTTCCAGAATTCAGAAATCAAAGAAAAATTGACTTATGCGAATTAAGTTAAGAAGAAACTTCATTTAATATTATAAGTATCAGATAAAAAGATTATTATTCTACAATCTTCAATCCTTGATATAACTTTAATACTACGTTTTGCGATATAACAAAATCTGTTCCCATAAACTTGAAAATTTATCATAAAAATCACAAAATATATAGAAGTATATAATAGTATCTATCAATCACCTTGAGTGCAGCTAAAGATTTTGGTGTAAATCAATAACAGAATTTATACAAAAAGTTTTAATATATAAAATTAAAAATAAAAAAATAATGTTTTTGCTCAAGTGGTCATATATCAGATATCCAGAGAACAAAAAGAAAAAGGCAAAAGGGGATTCTGTAATGGAAAGCTGAAATGGGAACACTCCAAGGCATTTTCGTTTAGGGCAATGTGGAATAATGCAATCTGATATGACGTCATTTCCGTCAACAGTCTGACAATAATCCATTTTGGGTCTTTCCAAGCTATAATAAAAATTAAATTATCTCTAACTGTTAGGAAAGAACAAAAGTGTAAGAAAATAAAAAACTTCAAAAAATTATAGTTTAAAGTGGCAGCATTCACTTTAAAACTAAAATGGGATAATTGTTATTTTTATTACTGTAAAATAATGTCGATGACCGATCATAAATATGAACTCTGAACGCAGCAGACTCTCATATGTACTGCATTGCACTGATATCAGACGCACTATGAGACGGAATAAGAGTATCAATGCAACAAATTCCTGCAATTTCGGATTTATGTAAGAATAACGGTTTGAAAAACCACGCCAAAGTGAATCAATAAAAATATAGAATTAAAAACACCGCGTTATATCGAAACAGCGTTAAGCGGGGTTACTGTATTTTATTAAAAAGAGAGCGACTTTTTTATTTAACAGTATCGACTTCACTTTCTGAAATTTTTTCTGCATTTAAAGTTTGTATATCTTCTGCTCTCTTTACAAAATCAGTAATCTAACTCGCTACAATCCTCTAGAACAGGGGTGGGCAACCTTTATTTGTAGGGGACCGTATAGAAAAATTTATGGTGGGCCACGGCCCAAAACAAAAACAATTGATGATAATAGTATTTATTTAAAAAAGAGAAGCATTGGTATTAGATATAATAAAATGTGGGTATGTAAGTATACATAGCGTTGGTATTAGATATAATAAAATAATGTGGCCTAGGCCAGAGGTTGCTACCCTTACTTTAGACTATTGGGTCAGGGACTCAAGAATTTGCCCACCCCTACTCTAAAAAACAATCGTTCCTTAACCCATTTATACCTGACGTCCTATATGTAGAACACTTGTTTAACTGTAGTTGGAAAACACCTTAGACATTTTTAATTTTAAATTAAAAATTTCTCTAAAATTCTCCTAAAATTTAATTGTATCAGCAACTTTTCGATCTCTGAATAAATAAAATTATTAATCTGTAAAATTATTTTGTTAAATAGTATAAGAAGTGTTTCTGTATACCTTGAGTCACGTTAACAGAATAAATAAATGAAATCTGAGTTTTAAAGCTATAACTTCCAGCTGTTAAAGGCAGCTGTTGTCCTACTATAACTAGAGAGCCTACAAGCACTATAACTTTATAGTAGCGCCATCTACGGGCTTAATGATACACTAACGACGGTCATGAACCAGACCTGTACTTGATGACGTCGCATTTCACCTGTATATTTCCATCAGGTAAAGTCGCCATAGTGTAGATGTTTGGGCGTTCACCTGTCGAAGTGGCGAGCCATGGCATTAAATCACCGAAAAATACCTTGGTATCAGAGAAAACCTTTACTTATGGATAGTTTGTTTACCGATTTACAGAATGGTAGCTACGTTGCGTCTATATATACTCTGGTAAGTGGTTTGCATTCATAATTATCTACCATAATAGGAATTTTTATATTATTTATTAAAAATTTCCTTTCGCTGTTATTTCATTCGTTTTATTGCTTATCATTCCTAATTTTCTAGTATAATAAAAGAACATTTATTGTCAAGATATTATTTTGATAAACAATTCATAGAATACTGAATAAATTATTATTCATTCTAGTATATAATTAAGACAAATGTCCTTTAATATTATTCTTTTATTATGCTATATTTTAATTAAAATCACTGCTTATTTTCTGATATAACTTAAAGGATTTATTGTCATTAATTACGTTTTTAAAATTATTAACTATGTGACAGCTTTTTTGTCGTTAATAACCCACTAAATAGGGATATATACATTAATCATTTCAATACAGTATATTCCTACTTTATGATAAATTCCTTGTATAATTAAGTCAAACTCAGTCTTAGATTATAGTTATTAAAATATAATTAATGGTTAACTTCTGTTATTTCAATGTTAATGCGTAATTTTAAACCAATAAAATGGGCAATTGTTTACCAATTAAGAGTTTGGTTTTATTTATCGGCTAGTGAAATATAGTAATTGTTGTAAATAAAAATAATTACATTTATTGTATATAATGATAATTTATTGTGCATTATTTTTAGGTGGAGAGCATTTTTATGGTGATTTTAGTCATCTTTGACATTTATTGCTTGGCTGAAGCACAACCCGGATCTAGACACTATCGATATTTTGGAATAAGTTTTCTTTTCGTCTACAGTGGTAATGCACATGGTAATGTACTTTAGTTTTAAATAAAATTCTTTAAACTGTTAACCAATAAAAACATTAAACGATGAACTGATACAGTAAGCATGTAAAGGAAGCTTAACTGACCTTTGGCAGTTGCATATAAAATATACATTATTTTGCGAAATGTTAGAAGCTCACACTTGCTGTTTTGCCTATCTGTATGCCTTTTAGATTTAGAAAATACAGTTTAAACATTTTACTAAAGCAGAATTTAATTTGATTAACATGCAATACAAGAATTGCTGAGTGTGTATATTTATCAAATATTTTATTATTATTAATCACAGTAACAGATGAGAGTGTATTTTTGTAACCATCACAAAGCACAGTCTGTCAGTTTGAGATAATCATTCGAAAAGACGTTGACCCTGACGGTTCTTGCACCTCTAGTTTAGATCTGACATAGATGATTGTGCTGTTGATTTATTTTATGCTTTGGGCTCCTAATCTGGATGGAATCTTGGTATGAGAATGCTTTGCAAACATTTACAACAAGATATTAGTTTAGTTTCTAATTAAAGTATCCATTTCATTTATTCCCATTAAACTGAATTACTTTGAATGAAAAATATAAATTAATCTTGTAAAAATAAATGAGCATGTATTCTACACTATATTTTATATTTAATTTTTCACACATATAAAATAAATAAATTTAACGTTTATAATGAAACAGTCGATCAAAGTAAAGACAGTTTTAAGTAAAATGATTGAAATAAATGCAATTAAAAAATTATTAGATTAAAAAGTACATTATAGCAGATAATGAGAATATATTATCATTATTTTATAAAAATAAGAAATTATAGTTTTGATAGGCTATTTAAAATGAAAATTGAATTTATTGATATATGTATTTGATATAATTTATATCCATTAAACATCTTAATAAAGAGAATAAAAATACTGTAGATATTTTAAAATTGCTATAAATAATTATTTAATGGAATGGATTGAATGAATAAATTAATTCTGTGTTTTATAAAGAATCAATATTAACTATAATATATTTTAAATTTTATAGTAAGAAATCTACTCTTAACTACATCAGTGATTTCATTTTTTCTGGCTCTTTATCTCGGAATAGCTTCTGTTATTTTAATGATGGCTCTCAAAAAGGTACATATTTAATTTTCTGAACATTCTAAATAAAATAAAATATAGACTGTATTGTTTATATTAGTTTTGTTGTTATAAGTCAAAGTCGAAAAAAAAAAATTTGTGTTGAGTTTCTCTTCTTGCAGAAAGTTAGAAAAGAATACTTTGTGCATTTTATATCTAAAGCATTCGAGAATAATTTATAAGCATTAAAAATTCTATATACGGAATTAGTTAATTATTTTCGGTTGAATTAATAAGAATTGTTTTGCAATATTTCGAATTAAATAGTTTCGATTTTTGTTTCTGTTTTAGATTATTAATTACGTAGTTTGACGTGTTAACTTACTTTTTTTAATTAAATAGCGTTAATGTATGGAAATATTAAGCATATCAGTTTTTAGTTTAATTTTTAAATACCTTAGATATAATAATTTTATAAGAAGAATAATTTTTTTTATAGGAAAATGAAAAGAGATTTCGTCATTGGCTAATAGCAATAATACTATTCACAGGATGGAGAATTGTTGCTGTTTTCTTTAGATCTCTGGTTAATGTAAGAAGAAATAGTCTATTAAAATTCAATATAAAATTGTATCAATAAAAAACAAAACATATGTATATATTATATGTTATATTCCAGGACTTATACTTCAGTTATCATCAAGCAATATTAGTGATATGGATACTGCTCATTGCTGCCAATGTAAGAAATTTTTATTATACTGTATATAAAAATATTAAAATAAAATAAAATTTAATATTTCTATAGATCGGAAGAGCGATATATAAAAATATTAAAATAAAATAAAATTTAATATTTCTATGAAAATTTTTTAAAATATGATATTTAAAGTATAAATATTTAGAAATATTTTCGATTAAACAGGTTTATTTTGGTCTGGTTGTATTATCAAATTATCAAGAGTTATCCAACATTACAAGATTAGAAGATATGGCCAAATTAAAGGTAAAGAATTAACTTTTATCTCGATTAATTTGTCTATTATATGATGTTCATTACTAACATAAGATATAATTATGCTTAGGTTGGGACATTAAGCAGTCTTAGCGCATCTATTTCAAGACATTCCTCAGAATCTGTGAAAAATGCACATAATTTTACATCCACGCCTAAAGGATCATCATCCACAGCATCTGCTTGAAATATAACAATCTCTATTGACTGAGAATTATACATGTGAACATCATTCATCATTCATGCCAGTTTAATAAATCCGACCAAATATTTTATAAATTTAATATTTTGTAATTATAAAAAAGTACAAATTATATATTCTGAATCTTAAAATATGATTCAGAAATTTAATATTTAAAATTTTATACTTGCTATATTTGTATGTTAGATCTGTAATTTGAATATGATCTTAAAAATTTTTTTAAGAATTTGAATCATATTTTAAAAATAATTAATGGATTTATAGTTGAATTCTAACAATTTAGTGAGAAACATGGTTGTGCTTTTGTTTTTATGTTCATGTTTTGGATATTTATATTGATTGGTATTGGTATATTATTTACCTATAAAAAAATTGCTAAATATATATATTATTATTTGTTGTGCAATAAAATTAGAGCAAAATATTTTAATAATATATTATAAATGTATATATACAGTATATAGATTCGATGTTTAGATATATCTAATAGAATAGTTTATCTTCATTTGAGTGTTTTTAATAGATAAAAAATTATTAGTTATTTTTTTCTACAATGAATAAAATGATTATTATTCTTTTAAATTTGTCTAATTCATCATTGTTGAATGTTTGTAGGGCGAACAATTTAAATTAATTATTTAAATTTTGGTCACTTATTGCAGAAATCACATTGATTTAGATATGTAAATGATTTTAAAATAAATATTTTTATGAATAAAAGATATCTGACTTTATATACTTTTAAAATATAAAAATTTATATTAACTTTCATTATTCGCCATTTCAGTTCAAATTCACTTTGATATTCATTGTCATAAAATTATTTTGTTCTTCCAAATTATTGTTAAAACATATGAATAATTTTCAATATCGTTTAATTCCACGATAGTACGGACCTAATAGTAGAAAATAATAATAAATATTTTATTTAAATGACAAATTTAATAACTTATAAATTGAAATTTTAAACTTAGCTTTTATTTATATTTAAAAATTTAAAATATAAAATTTAATAAAATATGGTTAATAACTATAAAATTTGCATAACAAATTAATAAATTATAAAAATTGGAAAATTTTATTTTTATAGAATTTAAATCACAGGAATACCTCGCATGGTCAGGCTAATGCAGAGGTTCCCAAAGTTTTGACTAGGTGGGCCAAAATTGTAAATTCCAAAATATTTAGCGGGCCAAAAAAGTGTTATGGAAAAATACGTTCAAATCAATGAAAAGTTAGACAAAATGGAAAGATTTATACTAATTTTATAGCATAATCGTTCTTTGTGACAATAATTACTTTTTATTACAAACTGTTTAAAATAACGCATTTCAAAAATAACTAAATAATTTCAAATAAAAAAAAATAATAATAAATTCATCAATCTGGAGTGTGTGACTTGTGTAGTTGTTGTTTTCTTTTAATAATATCATTGAGCTTTAGTTCGGTTGGATGTGTTCTTAACACCGCTTGTAAATGTTCATCAATTAATTTTGATCTCAATTTGGACTTATTAATACTCATGACTCAGTTAATTTTGATCTCAATTTGGACTTATTAATACTCATGATTGAAGTCTTGTAAAAGTTCACCAGTTAATTTTGATCTCAATTTGGACTTATTAATACTCATGATTGAGAAAGATTTTTCACATATATAAAGTGCTTCCAAATAACATATTTGGAAGCACTTATACATATATTTTTTTAACTTTACAATATTTCGCATATATATGTGCTTCCAAATAATGAAAACATATTTGGAAATACTTATACATGTATTTTTTTTAACTGAACAATTTTTAATTATAATATGATTTACATTTTTATAAAAAAATAAATAAATTTATCTGTATGAATTCAAGATGGCGAATGATATGACATCGCGAGTCTCATTTGTAGGATTTGAGGGGCCGCAATTTGGGAACTCCTGGGCTAATGCGTGCCAAAAATTATTGCATTAATTGAATTTTCCGCATTGATGGGGAATATATTCAATGGGGAAAATGACGATTCATTCCTTTAAGGTTTATACGTAATAAAAATTATGCTAATAATTAAATGCCAAAAAACAAAAGATGTGAAATCGTTGCCTCACCATCTGAGAGATATTTGTTCAGTATGCAATACAATACTATATTAAAATGTTTTAAGATAATATTTTTTGGATTTTTAAGAAATGTCAGTGATGAATATATTACCGCATTTTAATGAATCGTTCTGCACGAATTAAATCCTCAGGTGCAAATTATAAACCTCACTATAGTGAATCCTGACTAAATAAAGCTACACTATGCGAGGTATTCTTATACCTTGCTTATTATGAATTAAAATTTTATTTAATTGAGAACATTTTCTTTAAAAAAACTAACGAAAACTGTAAGAAACTTACCAGCATTTCTGTCTATATCATAATCAATCTCAGGTTCAGGTAGCCTATCTCCATATGTTTGAACTGGCATAAAGCCTTCATTTCTATGACAATATTCTTGATAGGGACCTCTATTAGGCATATATTCTTGAGAAACAACTCTGTTAGGCATATATTGAGAGGGAGCATAATTAAATCTCTGATTAGGATTAGTAAGACTGATGTGCGGAATTGGAAATGATTGAGCACTATATTTCGTATATGGTGGTTCAGGATATTCTACTCTTTGGCTTGTAGTTGGTATTATTGTTTGACTGTTAGCTAAAACTGTGGTGGCCTATTAAAATAATCAATAATTATTATTTGTATATTTAATTTTAATTAATAATAATAATTTTATACTAATTTTAATATATAATTTTTATTTTACTCGTCGGCTTTTCTCTTCTGAAATCTCTCTTGCCCTTTGACTCACATATACTGTTAAAGCAATCTAGGAAGATTAATAAATTGAGAGAAGAGATTTTATTGAGTAGAAATTAATATAATTTTCAATTACCAGAATAGCTATTATTATGATTTCTTTATCAAATAAAACAGCTAATGTCGCATAACCAAGAAAAATTGGAAAATCTATGACCTGTTTTGTTTTAAGTTCTTCAATAGTAATCTAAAAACATACAAGATATTAGTATTAAAGAAACGACTAATAAAAGTGCTTTGATTATAATTTTCATAATAAAATACTTAGGAATGAGAATTTCATACGTGATTTTTTTATTTTAAAAACCAAAAACAATAAATAGAAAAGTATTTCTGATAATAATCCTAATTTTATGAAAAATTTTTACCATAGAAATTTTAAACATTAATTTTACTTGCATTAATTTACCGATTTTTGGCTTATAAAAATATACTAGAACTCTTCATAGACAACGATTTTTTATTAAAAGAAAAAATATTTATACATGAATTCTAGATAGAGAAAAATTAATTCAAATTTATTAGTTCCTATATATTTTAATACAATACAATACAGAGTGAATCCGAAAAACTGGGCAAAACTTTACAGAGTGATAGAACGCAGCTATACAAGCAATTCTTTCAAAAAACTCGTCATTAACCAAGGTACCACTGTATATGTTGCCTATGTCCAAGATTGATTATAAATAATATTGTTTAATATCTATGTAAGTGGTTTTAAAAATTGATTTTTTTACATATTTGCTTTAATTATTGTAATTAAAGTAAATATTGACATTTTTTCAGATAGCCTAATTGAAGTAACACATGGGACTTTTTGTTTTTCTTATTATTGGGGTATGAAACTTGAAAGTATAAAAGATATCATTTCAACAAATTTAAAAATTACTTAATATTAGTTTGCTTGAATATTTCAAGGTGATGCTTTTTCCATTTGTTGGATAAAATTTATGTAAAATTATATATATACATAAATTATATATATAATTTATGTAAAATTTATATATTAATTTTAATTAATACTAAAATTATTTAATGTATTTTAAAAACCAATAGGCCTAATATTTTTTTTTAAATATATTAATTTTTAATTTGCGATTGTCCGTTATTGAAAAGGATTGCATTTCCTCAGAAGATATATTGTTTTATACAAGCCACTTTCAAAATTTAAAAGATTTTAATGTTCGCTTCCAAGATATTGAAAATTTGGATGTGCCAGCATGGATCATAGAACCGCTGCACTGTGATATATCTGATTTTGATATTATGATACAAGAAGAGTTGATTGCATTGAAAAAGGATGTTCAAGCACAAGTCTTATTTGGAACACATGGGTATGCTAAGTTTTGGAATTTAAATAGAATATCATCCGAGAGAAATATCCCCAAATAAAAGTTGTTGCTGAACCAGCATTATTGACTTTTCCCTCTTCTTACCTAGTGGAAGCAGGCTTTAATGAAGTCAATAATTTACTTCGGAAAACAAGAAACAGGTTGAATATTTTTAAACGAGATGATCTAAGAATTAAGTTAAGCAATTTTATGCCAAATATTAAAAAAATTGCATCAAATCATCAAGCGTAACCATCACATTAATTAATATCGAACTTTTGTGCAATTAGAATCTGTGATTTTATTTCTGAAAGCTTGTTTATATTTGTAAAATTAAAAATGATAATAGTACAAAAAATAATAAAACACAAATCTAATAATCCATTTTTTCAAAACTTTTGTTCATATTCTGAGTTAAATTGCTATCTTTAAGTTATTTATGTACAATTATTTGTATTATGATTATGTTGTATTGTGGAACTTCCGGGACCTCTAGCGGTAAAATTATCAGGATTTCTGACACCAGTCTAATGTCGGCGTGCGACACTAAACAAAACAGGCGTGAGCCTATGAGCAGTATGTGGCTTGTGAGTAAGGACGGGAGAATGAACTCTGTGTGTCACTTAAGACTCAGAGACGACAGTATAATGATCAGATTCCATTTTTATTGAGAGAGAGACTCTTTACAATCTTAGATCTTGCGACGTTAGGCTTAACAGCGTCGCGTACAGGAAGATAAATACTTGTCGATTTCTTGACAATCTTCTTTCGACGAAATGCTTGTATTGGCACACTTGAGTTATTGGTTATCTGTTGCAAAAAAGTAATGCAAGTTTTCTGTAGGCATATGATGCAGCTTCTCTCAAACACACTCACTTGCTCATATTATGGATGGATACACTATAGAGGTATCTTCATAGACTACATAACCATGACACTGTTGAATGTCTTTGAAAACCACATTTCACTTTTTTGGATTGCTGGCATCATTCAAACCATGATTCATGTAATGACCAATAGAAGTTATATATCAATAAAACTGGTTTAATCTTAACACATCATCACCCTTCATTGATATTTTGACCAATAGAAGCACCCATTAGTAAAAGTTTAGAATCTTCCTATTTTGTCTACATAATTTTTACCTAATTTTAAAGTTATATCACCTCAGGTCATTGGGTAAAGTGGAAATTTTAGGAATTGATTGATGCCATGAATCAGTACCTGCACTGATATATGAGGTATCTGTGCAGAAACTGACTTGGCATCCCTGCAATAAATTATTTATTTTTCAAAACTACATTATTATTTTACAACCCAATTTTTATATTAGATATTTATATACCTATCAAGGCAGCAGGACATTGAATCAAAAATAATGACAGATCCTGAAATTAGTTTTCAGGATCTATCTTTATTTTACCCATGAAAAGGGTGAATAAATGAAAGCATTCACAGCACTTATTTATTAAAAAGGTGAATTATTACAAGAAAAAATATAATAATTTTGAAAATGTTGTTTATAATGAAACTTTTCTAGCTTTTGCGCTGGCTTTCAATGATATTTTTTTAATGACCCTTTCCAATCAGTGAGATTACTGAGGGGCGGGGCCAGTTCGAACCATGGGCTGTACCCAAACCTGTGGAAGGGGGCAGATGGTGAAGGACAGGGATCGCCGGGCCAGACCCAGCACCCCAAAAAACTTTTCAGGAGATACCAGACCCAGGATGAGAACCTAGGTCCTCTTGCGTGGCACACTGTTAGTAATTACCACTTGGCCATCAGGCTGTTTTTCAATGATATTAGTCATGTCTAATTTAGCTACTTCTTCATTTTCTGTTGCAATTAATGATAAATTCAACAACAGTTCATTTGGCTCATTGATCATCATAAATAATTTTTTATGAATTTTAATTTAGAAAGCTTCTTTCTGCAGAAGCAACTGTAACTGGCAGTGAAAATTAAATTCTTAATGAGATAGCTGCATTTGGAAATGAATCAATTAAATTATTATTGTAAATAAAATTCAATATCTCTTTTGCTGTCATATTTTTGTCCAAAAAACTTTGTAAAGATTTTAATTTTTCAAAAAGAGATTGACTATCTATAATATCTATTTAAACTTTATACACTAAACAAACCTCAAGGGAATTTAATCCAAATAATCCTAATTAATCTGCCATATTTAATCCCTTGAATCTTTAATGGAATTTTTAATGATTTAAATTAATTTAAACTAATTTTTAGCGCCATCTCGTAATTAGAATATTTATTATTTTATTAAATCAATGAGTGGTGCCATCTATTAATTAAAAATTAAACTAGAATTTTAACTAATTAATCTGAAGAAAAAATCTGCCTTGGCCCGGGATCGAACTGGGGACCTTCAGGTTACCGTCCCGACGTCATACCGCTCGGTGGTCTAGCGGTATGACGTCGGGACGATAGCCCTAAGGGCTCTTTTCAGTCTTAAACTCAGAGTTAACTGCAAAAATTTACATATTTTAACTAAAAATATTTACATAATTCAACCAAAAATTTACCTTATTCTTTTACGAAATCTAAAAAATACAATAAAAATCCAGTCTTAATTAAACTCCCCTAAGCATCAAAGGGAGTATTTTTGGTAGTTAAAAGGGAGTTTAATTAAAATTGGATTTTTATTTATATTTTTTTAGATGATTTTGTAAAAGAATAAGATAAATTTTTGTAATTTTTGATTGAATTATATAAATTTTTTAAATTAAAATATGTAAATTTTTGCAGTTAATTTAAGACTGAAGGAGTTGACAGCCAAAATGCATATCTATACCATAGTTGACTGCACTATATATGTATATTTTTTTAAGATTTTATAATTTGGAAATTGTCAAAACCGTTATGATGTAAACAATGTAATTAAAAAAAGGCAAGTCTACAAAGATGCCTAAGCAAATTTATTTTACAGTACAGTGGTACCTTAGTTAACGACGGTAATCCGTTCCAGTGGAACCATCGTTATCTAAAGCACAATTTCCCATAGGATTTAATTGAAAATTGATTAATTCGTTCTGGCTCTTCCCACAACCATAGTAAATATTAAAAATGCAGATAAAACTCATTTAAAATGTCCTAAAAATATGGAAAATATCACTTATTAATTATATTTGCTATAAAACACTCTCGTAAACACTGATTAGAAGTTTATAGATTCAACGATTATTATACAGATGAGATTTGATTTTGCCTTTTGATGGCGAATGAACAGTGACACACACTTGCCGATTTATTGTCTATATGAACTGTAGGATCTCGGATAGACTTTTTTCTTCACCTGCGATGTCACACCACTCGCAGGTGTCAAGTAATATATAATACAAATAAACAATTGAATTAGACTTTGTTCACAGAATTTAAAATAATAATCCTCTAGAAATCATCTTTAAGAAACTAAAAACTAGTGAACTGTTGCACGTCTATTTTTAATTAATTAAATAATTTGTTTTCATTATTATATGTTAATTATCATTTA